>VDFB02026806.1:0-16307 GCA_007258455.2 Sequoia sempervirens | reverse complement strand
AGCAGTTCATTTTAAGGAAAGCTTATAGTTATATATATTATATGAGCTAATTTTACCTGCTGCCATACCTTTTTTATGACATATTTGCAGCCTTTATTCAACCAAATAATAATATACTTTCAGAATCAACAATAGAACTTCCAACCTTTTCAATCTACAGAAAAGACTTGTTTCAAAACTCAAAGGATCCTTGGATTAACTAGTGGCCAGTTGATTGCCTATATTTTATTTCCAAAATTCCTAACAAGAGAAAATTTGGCTTAATAGTTAGACTTGCAACCTCTTCAATCAAAAGAGGAGAAAGGCTCACTTAGGAAACCGGAGACCCTAAGATTTGAATGGTGACCAATTGATTACAACTTTCTTGCTATCTAAAACTCTTACCCAAGGAGAACCTAGCTCAGCAGCAGAACCTACTGATGAATTTTATGATCAGATGTAAATGCACAGAAAATAATTCAAAATCAGAGGCAATAACACAGCAGTTACCCTGGGAAAACCCTCCTCTTGAGGGAGAAAAACCCAGCAACAAAGATCTCTCTTATATATAAAATAATGGCAATAAGTCTCTTTACAAAGAGGCCACACACAGGGCCAATATCAGTATCAACAATGGCTGTTGACTGTATAACAATCAAGTACTCTGCTCTTACTTGAACTCTGTTCTGCACTTACAGAAAATCGCAATCTGCTCTTGGAGGAAATTCACATTTCTCCCTTGAAGAGTTAGCTCTTGTTAGCTCTTGTTCAAGCTCGCAACCTGATCTTTGATGGTAAGCAACCTGTTCACAATGAGTTCGTCCTTGCAAGTAATACATACAAGATAGTATATTGCTCTTGATCTCACACTGTATGATCTCGCAGAACCAGTGTAGGCGCACTCAGATCTCAGATGAATTCGCACTGATCCTTTGCATAGTCCGCACCTTGATATCAGTTCAAATCGATGGAGATGATAGTAGTCGCTTATTCACATGCTTATTCACATCTAGAATCTGTTCGCACTTGATATTTTGAATCTGCACCTTGAATAATTCGCTAATTGTAGCTTCGCCTTGATCAGATAATATATTTGCACTGTATAATGCAAGGCTGATGAGGGTGACTGAAATCTGCTTGCTTTTCTTTTCATGAAGGATGAACAGGAGGAATATAAATACACATCCTCAAGACCCTTTAAGTCGGCCTCAATATATTTCTAATATTCTTTCACAAAGGTCGGCCTTAATTTAAATAAGAGATATCAAGAATCTTTTATGTCGGCCCATAAGGAAAACAAGAAGAATGTCGGCCTAGATGAATGCCTCTTCACAAGAGGTCGGCCTCAAATAACAACACATTAAATGACTTCTTATGTCGGCTATACAAGGTGAGGATGAACAATAACAATAAAGTAAATTGAATAGCCAACGGCTATAAATTCAATTTAAGTCTTTCTCAAAAGAAGTGAGCTGGAAGGAACTACCGCGGCTGCTCTAACATTAACACTCCCTCTCAGCTAGGGAGAGAACTTCCAGCTGCATAGAACATATTATCTCCATATGAGGTTCATCTGCCACCATTGCCTGCAATCAGATATAAAGAGAGATATATCACCTCAATGTGATATCAACCATCACATGGTTAAGTGCTAGTGTTCATCACTTGCGTGATGGTGTCACCTCAAAGTGACTTTCACCATGGCTCTCCCAGAGGGTGAAACACGAGTACAGAAAGATCATCACGGACTCTCTCTCGTGATGTTGTCATGGAGTCACACACATGACATCCACCATGACTCAGCTCAGAGGGTGGAACTGAGGGCTTTCACCTCAAATTCTTCCGTCACAGAAGAAGATGCAATAGTAAGTACCAAGTGTTCATCACTTGCGTGATGTTGTCACCTCAAGTGACTTCACCATGACTCTCTCGAGGTGAAAACACAAGCCAAGATATGTCATGGACGACACATGACATCCACCATGACTCTCTCGCAGGGTGGAAACGCAGGGTTACCTCAAATCTTCCACAAGCGTAAGAAAGTGCATTAATAAGGGATTTCACTGAATCCTCTCACGGTGAGAAGAACTCATTAAGCAAGGCGTCGATAATCGACTATACTCTACCAAGGTCGATTCTCCACCATACCAAGCTTGTCTCAAAGTACACCTAACTTCACTCGCGAAGAGGCTTGGTGGAGAATATCCTCGCCTCCGGGCTTCATCGCTGCTAATGTAATTTCAATCAGATACCTTTTCGCCAAGTAGCATCATATCTCTCGATATAGTGGTACTTGATCTCAACATGCTTGATCCGGCTATGAAACACGTGATTGACGTATGCTTCACACAACTCTGCTTTTATCATAATGAATAATGGTGGGCTTCATTGATGGTCGTCAATCCGGCAGAGGAGCTTACGGTTACAATCGCTTCGAAGTTGCTACGCATCGCCTAATATACTCAAATTTCCGCCGTGAGACTAACGCTTTCTGTATTAATACTTCCTCGCCGCACTCAGAAATCATATACTCGTAATCCCAACCAAGCAATACCGAGGTGTTCTCGATCTCGCGGGATACAACCCCACCAATCAGAATCGATGAAACCAAGTAACTCCAAGTCTGCATCTGAAGTATACTTCAACCCATATCCAGCTATGCCACACAAGTATCTCAGGATATGTTTAGCTACAACAAGATGTATCTGCCTCGGATCACACATAACCTGGCTAAGTGCACTCACTGCATAGCAACTATCAGGTCTAGTGACAACTAGTTACATCAAGGATCCAATCAACTATCTGTACAACATAGGATCCACCAAATCTGAACTAGCTGCAGCAAGATTACCATCTTCTTCAGGCTCAGCGGGCTCCCTCTAAATCTTCAGGCACTTGCATCAACCTTCTGACCTCTTCGTCCAAGATTGCCTGCAACACTTTGACTTAGATAAATGTTTTCCAGCGCACACCTCTGGTACTGTAGAGAGTTCAGGATAGTCTTTCTTGACCTCATCTCAGATCTCACTATTCTGAATAGGTTTGCGGAGCTACCAATGATAAATCCAGAAGGCAATCTTGAGCATTTATGATCTCAGCAACTGAAGGGATCCTCTAAGGGTTTAGCAGCAATCTTCACTTCTTCTCAGTGAGTTACAAGACTCCCTCTTGATCCTTGCTCCAAAGATTGCATAGAAGACTTCTGGAAGTGAGCTCCCTCTGGCCACCAGCTTAGTCCCAAGGCTGCTTGATTATTTCTTTGGTCGGCATGACTTCATCACAAGATGCCTCAAGCTTTTCATTATTAAGCAATTTCTCATCACCTTCTTGCTCCTGCAAGCATTTTAGAGAGAGATTACTTAACAGTTTGAAATTACCCAAAGAAATGACAAGACTGGAATCATACAAGATTTACAATCACAGGTTATAACATGAACACATAAGCTTTTATGCACAATGTTAGAACATGAATAAATAAATCAATCAAAAGATCAAACTAGAGGGTTAAAGGATCTTATCTCTATAAGATTTGATATAGCTCTTTCGTTCATTCATTTGTTTGCTCCTCTCGAGAGTGCCTAACTCTGCACAATAAAGGAATGATCTGCACAGCTGCAGATTTCTTGAATGCATTAAACGGTTGGCATGTAGAATCAACTCTCCCAAGAGTTCAAGATTCTATCACAACACATGCATTGGAGAAGGGTATCGATGTGATCAACCTATCACAACATAAGGATACCAATCTCTTCTCTTTTGCTGATTCTTATCTCAAGGATATATATCAAAGAATTTATATGATTAGTCTAGATCAACTCACAATGGATAATTTGAAGTATTCAAAGAATCTTTGACCTAGAAATCACAAGTTAAGAGAAGTAACAATCTCCTTATACTAATCACACAATGTCCAAGATACAACAAATGAAGAATACTTGTTTATACTATGAGATACGCTGATTTAAAGCACAGATCAACATGCAACTTTTACGGTATGAATACAGGCCCATGATAGAAATGTGATTTCAACAAGACACAAAATACTTATCTGCAATTATTCAACACGGTATGCTGTTCTTATACTCAGATCAATCCACAGCCTTCATGACTCGAGCACAGACTCATGACAAGGTTAAATTTGAACAAGGCCCATGACTGCTCAAATTTGCAGTGCACTATGTTTCCTACTGCAATCCAAGGTTATGCAACATGCATACTAGCAATACCCAAATTGTTAGAGATAGATAGGATCATTACACGAAAGACTTTATCAGATCTGCACAACTGAGATTCACATAAAGGAATATAAACAAAGAAAGGAACCAAATACTTATCTCTATTTGATTCCAGCCTTTTGATTTCAACCCTTGGCAGCTCAATCTGACATGTGCTTTTAGATAACAGATCCCGGGAGGTGAGATCACCGCATATAACTCTCAGATCTCAGATTGATAGCAATATGTCTCAAGTAAACTCATGAAGAGAGCCAGGATGATGCACTCCTTTCGTAGATGACAAAACTGGACTTTTCTGAAATGGAAGGACCAAAGAATGCATCCCGCACAAAAGTACTCTACTTGCTCAAGTAGAAGACTTTAGATCTGACTTCGAATTATTTTTTCAAGATCTGATCGGATCTTTCCACAGACCCGCTCTGATACCATGATGAATTTTATGATCAGATGTAAATGCACAGAAAATAATTCAAAATCAGAGACAATAACACAGCAGTTACCCTAGGAAAACCCTCCTCTTGAGGGAGAAAAACCCAGCAACAAAGATCTCTCTTATATATAAAATAATGGCAATAAGTCTCTTTACAAAGAGGCCACACACAGGGCCAATAAGTATCAACAATGGTACAACTGATACAATCAAAGTTCTTGTTACTTGAACTCGTTTGCACTTACAAAAAATCGCAATCTGCTCTTGAGGAAATTCACATTTCTTTGAATAGTTAGCTCTGTTAGCTTTGTTGCTCGAACCTGATCTTTGATGGTGCAGCAACCTGTTACAATGAGTTCAGTCCTTGCAATACATACAAGATAGTATATTGCTCTGATCTCACACATGATCTCGCAGAATCATGTAGGCGCACTCGATTCCTATAATGACTGATCCTTTGCATAGTCCGCACCTTGATATCAGTTCAAATCGATGGAGATGATAGGGTTTTATTCTTGTACATGCTTATTCACATCTAGAATCGTCGCACTTGATATTTTGAATCTGACCTTGAATAATTGCTAATTGTAGCTTCGCCTTGATCGGATAATATATTTGCAATGTATAATGCAAGCTGATGAGGGTGACTGAAATCGCTTGCTTTTCTTTTCATGAAGGATGAACAGGAGGAATATAAATACACATCCTCAAGACCCTTTAAGTCGGCCTCAATATATTTCTAATATTCTTTCACAAAGGTCGGCCTTAATTTAAATAAGAGATATCAAGAATCTTTTATGTCGGCCCATAAGGAAAACAAGAAGAATGTCGGCCTAGATGAATGCCTCTTCACAAGAGGTCGGCCTCAAATAACAACACATTAAATGACTTCTTATGTCGGCTATACAAGGTGAGGATGAACAATAACAATAAAGTAAATTGAATAGCCAACGGCTATAAATTCAATTTAAGTCTTTCTCAAAAGAAGTGAGCTGGAAGGAACTACCGCGGCTGCTCTAACATTAACACCTACAACCTCTTCAATCAAGACTCACTTCAAAATTTGAAAAGCCCTAACTTTTGATCAAGTTACAGGTTCATAAGAAAAACTCCAGGCTTGCACCAAAATTGCACACAAGAACAGGATTCCCAAATTTCCAACCCTTTAAATCATCAAAGAAAGAATCATGTTGGGCTAAGTTACCGAAATCGTCTATTTTATCTGCCGTATCCGAGTACGGGACATATTGAAACGGATACGTGTTGGAATCCTTGCGGAAGCGACCAGGAGTTGGATTTTTTTATGTCTAAAACGGATCACGATTTTTTGGCGAATCTAAACGTTTTTAAAATGACATGGCATTTTTTGCGGGGCTTTCAAGGCGTTTGGCGCAAACATCGAAACCTTTTGGCAACGTTTTCGAATGAAATAGAAGCCGAATAAACCCTAAATCGTTCATTTCTCGTCTTCAGCTACCGTTTTACCGTTTTCTTCTTCTAGCGAAAAACCTAAGGCGGCCGATTTTATCTAGACCTCCGCTTGTTGTTGGCTTCTCCAGACAGCGTCACCACTGGTTGCAACTGGTTGTAGGAAGGCGAGGAACGCATGGGGAGTGGTTGCAGGCAGCGTGAGGCATGGTTTCCATTGACGCGGCTGCAAAAACTCGTGGTCTCCATTGACGCGTGGTTTCCATTGACGCGGCAGCGTGAGGTTGCAGGCTACGCACGAAATCCTCCAGTGACGCGGCTCCACTCCAGGTTTTTTATTTTTTCTCATTTATATTTGTTTACAAAGTTTGTAATATTAATAAATGAAAGATTAAAAAATTAAAATTATATAGATTATATTATAAATTCATAGGTTTATTATTGATTATAAATTTTAATTTTATTTTATAATATATTTCACTATTTAGCTAATAATAAATATTATAATATATTTGATATTTCCTAAAAATTTATAATTGTTTTAAAGTTTTTTGATATGAATGAAATTTGAATCATTTGAAATTAATTATTAACTATTTAGTATTATTATTAATTAACTATTAAATTATTTATTTTTTATTTTTTATTAATCTATTAAGAATTATCCATTATTAATTTATTATTAAAATATTAATAACTTAATAATTCTAAGTCTTTATTTATTATTTTAATTATTAATATCTATATTTTAGTTATTACTTATTATTTAATTTAATTTATATTAATAATAAATAATAATATATTACATTATTAATAAATTAATATAATCAAATTTAATATACTAGACTTAAAAATTTAAAATTGTAAATTATAGAAGTGTAATCGAAATTCAAATTTGAATATATTGCTAGTAGTCTTACTAATTGCAGTTTACTATTTAACATTTATTGTTCAATAATTGTTTTTTTAATTTTTTGTAGCTGCATAATGGCAATTAGTTCTACTTCTACTGCTCGACCCACCTTTAAAACCGACCCAAATTCACCTTTATGGAAACATGTGCAAATGATACAAGAAGTGAAAGGGGGAGGAACATTTGTTTGGATATGCAATCATTGTAAAGTTCAGTATACTAGCTCATACAGTCGTGTGAAATGCCATTTATGTGCCATTCCTAAACAAGGAATTGCAGTATGTACAGGGGAAAATGGTAAAGAGTTACATCCTGACAAAGTAGCAGCATATATTAAAGAGCAAGAGGAAGCAGATGCAAGACTTGGTCATGCCACAAACCATCCTTTGTTGAGAGGAAGAAGAAGTGGAAGGGGATCAAAGAGGCCTCCTCCTTGTCCAACACATAGTGACTTTGTTGATGTTGTAGAAAGCCACCCAGTTTTGGGTAGAAGTGAAGATCCTGTTGGTGTGAAGAGAAGCAAGGGGCCATTAGAAAAAGCATTTAATCTTGAAGCTAGAGAGCTTGCAGATCAAGCCATTGCAAGATGTCTATATGCAAACGGTTTGGCATTTAATGTTGTAAGATCACCATATTGGCAGAATATGTTGAGAAAGGCAAGTGACTGTCCACAAGGGTACACAGGGCCAGGTTATGAGAAGGTGCGTACCACCTTACTAGCAAAGGAGGTAAACGGCATAAACAATGCATTGACTCACATTAGAAATTCATGGAAAAAAACAGGGGTGTCAATTGTTTCTGATGGATGGAAGGATGCCAAAAACCAGCCATTAATCAATGTGATTGCAGTGTGCCCTAAAGGGGCAATGTTTTTGAAAGCCGTGGATTGTGAAGGACAAGTGAAGGATGCACAATTTATTGCTAACATCCTTATACAGTGCATTCAGGATGTGGGTCCTGAAAATGTTGTCCAAGTAATAACAGACAACGCAAAGAATTGTCGAGCTTCAAGTATGTTGATTGAGACACGATTTGAGCACATATTTTGGACACCTTGTGCTATTCACTCTCTCAACCTCATACTACAAAAGTTGGGTGCGAAAATAAATTGGATCAAACAAATGTATGCTAAAGCTGAAGAGATCCAAATGTTCATCACAAACCATCAAATGTCACAGGCCATTTTTAGATCATTTTCGGTGTTGGACTTGTTGAAGGTAATTGAAACACTTCAACTTTTAAATTTTACATTTCACTTTAGTAATTACTAATTACTAATTTATTTTTTAAACTCAAGAATGCCTTCTTTATATTTTAATTTTAATTTTAAATTTTTGAATAGGTTGCCGAAACCATATTTGCATCAAACACGATTGTCTTGAGGCGACTTGTGAAGGTGCGAGGGGCACTTTCTAGCATGCTTATCAGTCAAAGTTGGTCCCTATGGAGGCAATCCAATACTGAAAGGGCAACAAATGTAAAACAGATGATCTTAGATGACACTTGGTGGGAACGAGCAGAATATCTTCTTAAATTCACTGAGCCCATCATGAGTATGATCCGTTTTACTGACATGGATAAGCCATGTTTGGGAGAGGTATATGATGGCATTGATACAATGATCGAGCAAATGAAAATTGTCATCAACGAAAAAGAGCAAGATCCCGAAGAAACTTTCTTCAAAGAGGTGCAAACAATTTGCGTTGAGCGGTGGAACAAAATGACCACCCCACTACATCTTCTTGCATTTGCATTGACTCCCAAGTTTTATAGTGATGAGATTCTTGCTTTGCCATCAAGAGTGCAACCATATTCAGATCTAGAAGTTGGTGTTGGGTGTAGGACAGCACTTAGTAGACTCTTCCCTGATCAAGAAACGGAGTATTTAGTTAGAGCTGAGTTTGCTGATTTTGTAGCCAGCAAAAATCAAAGTATTGGTGCTTCAATTGACAAGTATAGGATGGATGCTCATTCTTGGTGGTATATCAATGGCTTTACAACACCACATCTCCAAGCTCTTGCGATCAAAGTTTTATCGCAAGTAAGTTACTTAGTTTTATTGCACTCTCTAAATTTATATTGTTTACTATTTTAAAAATAATAAAATGGTTAACTTCAAATTTAAAGCTTGATTTACAATTTTATAATTGTAAGTTCCTCTCACTTTGTTTCAATAGGTTGCTAGTCCCTCTTCAGCTGAGCGAAATTGGAGTACATACTCCTTTATCCACTCAGTGAAACGCAACCGATTGGCAGCAAGTAAGGCGGAAGAGCTTGTTTATGTGGATTCCAACTTGCGCCTTCTTACTCATAAAAAGAATGAGTATAAAGAAGGAGGCACGAGGTTGTGGGATGTAGATCCAGAGCGAACTGATTTGGATTTTTCAGCTGCCACACAATCTTTACTTTCTGTGGAGTTGGATACCCAGCATGCTTCCAATGAGAGTGCTAGTGGGGCTGCATGTGGTTCTACTTATTTACCTACATCATCTAATGTCAATGATGATGTTGATCTTAATCTTCCTGATGAGCCATATGATGCCTATTGTTAATTGTATTACTTTGTTTTGAATGTTGAACCGATGAACAATGAATTCAATATAATTATATACCTATCGTAACATTCAAGTTTTGAAAAATTGATATCAAATTAATTTAGTATAATTGTATTTCAGATTTGTTATATTTATGGTAGTTCTAACAACTGTTTAGCATATGCATGATATGTGGTATTTTAAATTTAATTCTTGTTTTTACTTTCTAGGCTACAAATATGTCTATATCTATGATTTTTATATGTTTTATGTACGGACATACCCAAACATACCCACCCAAAAACAAAAAAAAATGTCGTACCAGCGTACCGTACCCGTACCCGTACCCGATTCGGCAACTTAGATGTTGGGAGTAGGGAGACACTAAGATCTGAAGAAGTCACACTTAGTCACAGGCAACAAAATTGCATGTAGTCCATATCAAATCTTTGCTTACTAATATGATATTTTGCAATCATCCAAAAATGTTGAGTAAAATTTGACTTCAGTCACACTTATGTGTTAAAGACCATACAACAGATAGGGGAGAGATCGGGTCATAAGCTTTAAACAACAAAAGGCTAATGGGCTCAAGACACTTGAAAATAATAAGTTGCTTATGGCCATTAATGCCTTTGAATTGCTCTAACCAAAGATTGCACAACATAAAACACTTATTTTAGTCAAATATTCCTTCTTCTAAACTGGATAATATCTGCATGCTACCTAATAGTTTAAAAATAATGACAAATCCTTTTTGTTAACTAGAAGTTGCCGTTTCCATGGCATTCATCAGAACAGATTCAAATTGTGCCAGTTACAAGAACAGGGAGAAAGCAATTTCCATGCCAAATAACAGAGCATGATAACAAGATCTGAAAAGTAAGATCCATGCATCTCAATGGTTTGTGTATTGTAATTGCTTGTCTTAATACACCTTGGTTTATACCGGTAAATCAACCGCCAGTAAGCTCAAGTGGGTCATCATCTAATGATTAGTTCGAGCAATTTCCGTAATGATGACCCAGATTATTTCTGTAAGACACTCAATAAGATGCTTTACAGAAACACTGTGACATATCTCAATGTGAGTCAATTGAGTTGAACCGGTTAAAATTAAGTGTCAACCCACCTGAAAAGAAACTTCAATTCAAATTTAAAATTTGGTAACTCGTCACAATGTTGATAAACATCACATTAGCTTCATAATGGCATAATCACACACCTGTGAAGAGTCAAAGGTTAGGGAGAAAGAGTACATAGGAAAATGCCACTATGACATCAAGAATGGCATACACGGCAAGACTTAAGTTGAATTAATGTTGTTTATACACTTGAATAGTCCCTATAGACCAATTTGGTTTAAAAAACCCTTTGAAGGCATCATCATTTAACCTTCTACACCAGAAAGGGTCCAGACCATAGTCATGCAATACACATGGTTACTTATTAACATATCCAAAACAGGTGCATGTGGCTTTTCACTATTTCTCACTATTCAGCTCCTCATCTGCCCGCTCTTCAGGCACCACATTTACATTGCTAGTAGTTAGTACTACTATTTCCAGCTCTACAATAAGCCCCTTTATTTAACCAGAACATGCATGGTGGTCTTAAAAAGCTGTAAATAAATTAAAAACATCTCTATCACGCAACCCCGTGTTATATACCACATGCCCTAAGGTTGACCACCCACAATGCCCTTCTCATGCTAAATACACAATACTTTAAATTTATTTTTTTAAATATATTACAATTTGGCAGGGAATAAAATAAGACTTAAGATAGCTTACCCTTGCAGGCTTGGAAGCAGGAGAAACTGTTAATTCGGTTGCATTAGATCCCCTTGGTTGTTAGTCAAGCTTAGGCTTTGCAGATCCACCGTCTTCAGAAGAAGTCTCGCCCATCCTCAATTATTTCAACTCTTTCTCGTCAAAATTATCAACTGCAGAATAAATGAAGTCATCAAGATTTTTGGTTTAAGGTTTAAAAAAAAAATTCACTAGATTTTTGCACACTGAGATTTAAGGGAAAATTTGGCATAAAGTTTTTAACCATAAGCTCTCTTATCTCAAAAAGAAAAAGCCCTTCAAACTCTTCCTGAGACAAATCTGCGAGAGTAAAGTAATACTTAAAAAGGCATAAAAAACTGTTAAACCCCTAACATATCAGTAAATCTAACCACACAGGATAACGACCAAAAAATTCAGAAAAATCTTGTAAGAGGCCTGACTATTGTGGTTCGACGGTAAGCAAAGTTGGATTACACATGGTTAGGAACATATTCAATCACACCGATGACAATTTACTCATTCACCGATTAAAAATAAATAAAAAATAAAAAATGATTCATAGTACCATCAAAAATGTTGCAAACGAAATTATGTGTTCTAACTAGAAACTTTGATATCAAAAAAGGAATTAAAACTACATCAAAGAAGAAGAAGAAAATTGTTTGAAAATATTTAAATTTTTCAGCCGTTAATCGCTAGTTTAAAATAGGGATAAAAGAACTCCAACGGCAAAAAAATTTAGAGATCATTTTTTTTTCCTTTAAATAGACTCTAAAGACAAAAATATACACAAATTCGCGCCATAAAAATAACACTAAGGATAATATAGCTCGTCCAAAAAAATTGAAAAAACAAAGAGAATCTTTGCGATTACAAGAATGGCGTTTAAACTCCAAACTTAAGCAGCAATTTTACTGGAAAATTTAACCAATGAAGTGGATCTTACCTGCAATAGGAAATCATCACAAGGGAAAATCTAAAATATGTTTGCAAAAATATTCAAATTGCAAGCGGTTAAAAGAAGTAAAATGGGGAATTATTATAAAACTATAAACATGGACTTGCACCAGATAACAGAGGAATTGGAATTGAGCTAGTTGTTAGGAAACCTATACATCTCTACACTAAAAGGACGGAAGAATTGAAAAAATTATATATTTTAAGTCAAATGCAACGGCATACATCAGGTTGCCAGACGTCTCTAAAGATGAGCCATGGTCTTGTCCTTTGAAGCCCATTCCACACCTAACACGTTGCTAGTTCTGTAGGCTGCCTGATGAAAGAATGTCTACTTGCAGACATTGAATTGCTGGTAAAGACCTTCAATGCCCATTGGATACAAATATAACTTTGAAGCCAAAAACCGCTGGAACGCTTGAATGTAAAATGCAGGTTATGTAGTATGGCACTTTAGGGTTTTAACTCGGTCATTTCTTTCTAGTTTTCTGGCATTTTGGAATTTTTTCAATAATAAGGATCGAAATTGAATAGACCTACTATTGAAAATACAAACAATGAGAAAGGATTGAGATTGAGCTTGAAAAGCTTAAATGAACCACTCACCCACCATAGAAACTGATGATTGATTTGAAATTGCTGCAGGCCGGGAAAACCAAGCAGTCGAGTGAGAAGTGCCGCCAAAACTGGAAGCCTGCATAGTAAATGTTCACTTTACTAAAACAATATTGTATATACTAATAATTTACTAAAACAATATTGTATATACTAATAAGAAATTCAATTACATCAAAGAAAAAGAAAAGAAAAGTAAAGTCTCTCAACAAATGGACTTTGATTGAGCACTTCTATAACGGTGAAATTTGTGTATTTATGATAATTTTCATTTTTTTATGGAATGTTTTATTATAATTATATTTAGATAAATGCTTTTATGGGCTGGCAACCTGCGGTCTTCCAAGTGGAGTTTGGTTCGATGCTACCCTAAGCAGTTGGGGGGCTTGGGGTTGAGGCAACCCGCTCTGGAAGGGCTGGCTTTGGCAGCTAAACTGTATTGGAGGTGGTGCACGGAGAAGGATAGGGTTTGGGCTAGGATCCTTTCCTTTAAGTATATTCAGGGCACTCCTAGGGAAGATATCCCGCGTTATCCCTTGGTTGGAAAGGGATCAGTGGTTTGGGCTACCCTTAAGAAGGGAGTTGCGCTCATTAAGGATGGCTTATTTTGGATCTGTCGACGGGGGACTGAGGTTTATTTTTGGCACGACTCTTGGGATGGCCATCCTCCCATCCTCTCTCAGTTCCCTAATTTGGTAGCCTTGAGCAGGAGTTTCAATGATGCTGGCTGGACGAGGGTGAGTGATTTTAAGGTGCTTTCTTTACAGGGCCAGCTTATGAGAGCTAGATGGAAGACTTCAGAGGAATGGCCAGCGATTGGTATGGCTGAGAAGTGTAGGGATCTGTACATGATTCTTTCAGGTAGACAATGTACCCCCCTCAGTGATAAGGATATTCTTGCATGGGCGCCTAATCTGAAAGGTTACTACACGGTGGCGTCGGGTTATCGGAGGTTGCTTTCTCAAAGGGTGGAGGGGGCGGAAGTCCCTTGGTGGAAAAAGGTGTGGAATAAGTTTTCTTGGCCAAAATGCAACTGCTTTGCCTGGATTTTGACTTGGAACAGGTGTTTGACTTGGGACAATATTCAGAAGCGTGGGTTTCAGGGCCCTTCGAAGTGTGTGTTGTGCGGGAATGGGGTTGAGGACTCTTCTCATCTGTTCTTCCAGTGTTCTTTCACCCTGCAGATTTGGCATTCTTGGTGGGGTGTTTGGAATAGCCCCTGTGTTCATGCTTCTTCATTAATGGAGTTTTGGACTAACCTAGGCAGACCTCCCTCGATGGCCTCTTTTTGCAGGATGCGTGGCAGGCTGGTCCTATCTTTCTGTTGTGGAAGATTTGGCTAGAACGGAATAGGAGGATTTTCAAAGGGGAATTGTTACAGGTTCAACAGGTGTGGTTTAGAGTTCTTGGGATGGTTCAGGAGACAATTCAAGGTAAGGGTGTCGAGGAGATGCCGCTTGAGCAGAAAGATGCAGAGTTGGTGGCTCGATTGGGTATTCAGGGGTTTACCCCTATTGCTTCATGGAGCCAGAAAGGTAGGAGAGTGGGGCAGCGTGTTCAGCGGCAAGGAAGTTGGCAACGTCTCCCTGTGGGAACCTTGAAGGTTAATACAGATGGGTCTTCCAAAGGAAATCCTGGTCCTGCTGGAGTTGGTGGGGTTGGCAGGGATTCTTCTGGTTCGGTGGTTTTTCTTTTTTCCATACATAAGGGAACTCAAACTATCAACCTCATGGAAGGTTGGGCGATTCTTCATGCCCTGGAGAGGGCCTTTGAGCTAGGGTGGCGTAGGGTTATTTGTGAATCTGATTCACAAGTTCTGGTTAATTTACTCAATAAAGGAAGGATGTCGGATGTGAACTGGCAGTTGGCGGTGTTGGTGCAACAAATTTTGCAGATTGGTAATCTTATGGAGAAGGTCTCTTTTGTCCATATTCCCCACGAATGGAATAGGGCGGCTGATTGTCTGGCCAAGTGGGCTTCAGAGCATCTAGAGGATTGGAAGATTGAGGATTGGGCTCAACTACCTCAGGAGCTTAGTCTGAACTTGGAGAGGGTTCTCGCGGAGGACAAAGGGAGCATTGAATGATTTGTTTCTGGGTCCTTTTGTGTATTTTATTCTTTTCAGGCATCTGCCTTTGACTTGTGTGTAATGCTGGATTCCGTTATTCAATAAATTTTTACCCCTTTTATCAAAAAAAATAAAATATTTAGATAAATGCTATAATTTTATGTATAGCTGAGTTATTTTTTTAGCTTTTTTTTCTTTTCTTTTCTTTTCTCTTTTTTTCTTTCTTTTTTTATATATTTCATTTTATTTTATTGATATTTAAATATATTTTTATATACTGGTTATTTATTACATTTATTCTTGCATTATTTTTATATGTCACATTTTTTGATTGATATAGCATTCTCTTGTTTTAGATCAATCAATTTATATCTCCTTAAATATAAATATGAAATTTTCAATTACAAAGTTCTTGTCACATTTCACTAGACTTTATGAGCTAGCTAAACACATGTTTACATAATTTATTGTGATGTCTTTATTAGTTTTGCTCAAATATTTCAACCCACAATTGCAATGGCTAGGTGCACTCAATGCTAGTGTTATATAAAAGTAATACAACAAGAAGCCTATGAGTGATGTGACCCAAAATACAAGATGACTTCCAAGGTTGAAAATGTTAGCTCCTTTGAGTGACTTTCAACAAGCTCTAACCACAAACAAAGGAAAGGGAAAGAGATAAATAATGCAAAAAATAAAAATTCTAGTCTATAAGCAATAATGTACTAAGAGAAGGAAGGTTTTCCATAGCACAATGATTACAAACACATAACCTAATCATCAATGCAAATAGGAGACAAATTATAGCAATGAGTGACAAGGGATAATTTGTGAATGCTCATTGCCTTTAGATAAGGCCAAGAGCTACTCCAAAAGATATGAATGTAATTCAAACAAGAAAACTAAGGCTAGTTAAATGCATATGAAAAATAAAAGGGAAGAGGGCAACCAAGAAAAACAAAGGAACACAAAGAACAGGAATAGCTAAATTACCAAAAGGAACACACTTAACAATGATACAAAAGGCAAAGAGAAGTTACACATTATATCACTAGCGAAGGATTAAGATAAAAAGAAATACAATTGCCCTAAGGTTCAAAACTACAAAATAGCATGACTTCATCCAAAAATATGCTCTCTTAGTTCATACAAGCTCATTACATTTATAGTAAAATTAGAAGTAACAAGGGGAGAGACAAGTGGGAAAGAAATTCATGTTTAACATCATGGTCTAGATCTAATATAGCAGTAGAAGATTATCTTGTACCAACAAGGTGCATGTTATAATCACAAAGCCTCCTCTTGGCATTTTCTATTAAATTAGAAAAACCCTCTTAAGCTTTGAAATCTCTAAG
>VDFB02026805.1:0-11558 GCA_007258455.2 Sequoia sempervirens | reverse complement strand
TTATTTAATTTGTTTGCTTTGGCTCTTGAATTGTATTTTGTTATCGCTTTTTTTATTATGTTGCCTTTGGTTTTTGTTTTACATGTGGTCTCATTTAACCACATATACTTGGGTTTTAATCGCTTTTACTCATTAATTTTTTAATAGTATTATTATATTAGTAATCTATATTAATATTATATGAAATTTTTTAATATTATAATTTAATATTGCATATTAATTTATATTTTTAGTTTGTATATTTCATATTTATTTTTCCTCTCTTATTTCTCTTTCTGATTTTTCTTTATGTTGTACTCTCTCATTAGTTTTCAGTCTTTCAATTCTTTTATGTTTTTTCTTTTTAAAAATTTCATTCTTATTTTTTCTCTCTTTTATTCTCTGCCTCTCTAAAATTTTTTCAATTTACTTTCTTGACTTATCTCTCTTGTCTTGGTTTTTGTGCTCTATTCTCTCCTCAACTTCTCTCCTCTCTTCCTTTTAAGCAAATTGGGTCTGCATCTAACCATTTCTCATCTCCTTTGCTCTCTATCATCCTAATGATGGATCACTAAGTGTGATTCGAAACGTTGATGAAAAAACTCAAACACAATAAAAAATCCAGAAATTACAAATCTTTAGTGTCATAACCGTAAAGTGCCATGAATGGTGACATTTGTATAGACATGTGGTGCGTAGTATTCTAACAATACTTGCATAAATGCAGCCACCTGACCCATGCCTTCTGCTGCTCTGCAATGTAGTTCCTCAGGTATCCTTCCATCCATTTATTCACTATTTCGGTCTATCCATTCGTTTGTGGGTGGTAGCTCGTGCTTGGGGTGAGTTCCGTGCCATCAAGCCTGAATAGCTCCCGCTAGAAATGACTCATAAATTTGCTGTCTCGATCACTCACTATATTCTGAGGCAACCCATGCAATTGGAATATTGAAAGATCCCCAACCCAAATCTGATCTGATTTTCTGAGTTTTGTCTTTTCACAGTCTTTGACCAGCAAATAGGAAGGGTTTTGTTTTTTGCGTTTTTCTGATTTTTTTTGTGTGTTTTTGCCGAAGGTTGATTTATGCAACAATATTGCAAACTAGAAGGAATGAAATTGCTGCTAAAACTTAAATGAGTCATACAATTTAAATAGAGAGCAATAATGATGAATTTATTGGCTCAAATGTCATTGTACATACCACAAATCTGCATATAACAATCTGATTTAAACTTGACCAGCAAGGACAACCCCTTTTCAGTTTCTTCCCAGCTTCACAAATCTGCCCCAAGGTCTGATATGAATTTCTAGCTAACTTAATATGCGAATCAGATCCGATAATTGGTATGAAACCCTTCGTAGCACCTAGGATTTGAAGCCTGTGACTCTTGAAATGATGCAGCAGTTGAAATAAGGTATAAAATGAGTTGCCAAAGCCTTGAAAAGACCTATACTGCTTATGGCTGCCCCTAATCTATTGCAATATGCTGATATAATACTGCTGCAAACTTAGATCTAAAAAATATATATCTGAATCTCATACAAATAAGTCCAAATGAAGACCCATGGTAGGCCCTCCCCAAAGGTGAACTAGGTTCTCGTCCAATCCATAATAGCCTTTGAGAGTTTTTGTTCCCAGAAGGCTGACGCAATGTCGAAACCCTTCTCCAGAGCTCAAACTTGTAAAGTGTTTTGTAAAATGAGAGTAGAATGCCCAAAAAAGAGCCCAACACTTCGCTTTATAACCTTGTAATGTCCCCTTCTCATCGGTGATCTGTTCTGACGCTCTTCAGCCTATTCCGGGAACCCATAGGCTCGTTTGAGGTAAAATTAGGGTTTTCATGTTTAGAGGTTCTATGGCATTTCAGGGAGTTTACTATTTTTAGTAAATTCTATTTTTGGCAGTATGCAGTTATTAGTCTTCAAGGTCTTCATTTTTCAGTTGGAGCATTTAATGCAATTCAGGTTTGGCTTCTAATGGTTTAATTTTGGTGAATAAAGGCATTAATGCTATAATTTAGGTTGACCTTGGCCTAGGAGAACAACTTCAAGTTGTGTTTAAAAGAGGGACTTGGAAGGGGGACGCCTTCATTAGGTGTTTATTATATTTTTTAATAATGTCTTAATGCCTTGGGAAAAGTGGACGCCTCTTTTATGAAGATATATTTTTAAATAAAGTGAAGTTTATTGCTTGCAAGAGGGACGCCATCTTGAAGAATTAATTGATTTTTGGAATTTGAAAAGACTCTTGTGTCTTTTGGTGTGCCTTCTCAAGAATTTGAAGAGTTTTATGAGCTTCTATAAAATGAAGGTTTTGCTCCAGCTTTGGTATCCATTATGCTTATTATATTGTTATGCTGTCGGAATGACTTCATGAATTTAACTTTGAGGAATGCTTACCTCTTAGCATTTATCCAATTTCGTGTTTGAAAGATAACACCTAGTTGGTTTTGGGACTGCTTCTCATCCAGACTAGCAGATTGAATTCGAATGTTGAAGAATTTTGGAGTTTTATCAATTTTGAAGTTGCTGGTTCATCTACAGCTGAAGGTGGTTTTTGCATACAGCTCTTGGAGTAAATTTAATTTGCTTGTGGGTATCTTTCCTATCTATTTCTACACCCAAGGCGACCCCTTCTACCAATTTGCAGATTTTAGTTTGGAGTTTCTGATTTTTACTTGCCAAATCGCCCCTCAAGAAGGCCGTACCATTCATGGTGCATTGGGAATCATGCAAGAAATAAATTTTGAGTTTTTGTTGCTGTTTCTTCATCTGATTTTGGGCGCCTATCTTCCAGCAGCACATTGGTTTTTGTTTCACGCAAATTGGAGCTATTTTGAGTGAGTTGTGAATATTTCTTTGAATTTTACAGTTGCTGATCAGAATTTCCAGAATCTCAGTTTTATATCAGACTTTATTAGATTTCAGTTTTGGCTTTCTTTCATCATTGAAGAGCTAAAAAACATTGAAATAATTCATTCTCCTCTTCTTAGCATTGCTCTCTATTATTGTAATTTGTAATTTGCAGATTTCATGATTGTACAGTTGAGATATAGTAGTACTAATCCAACCATTTACTTTCTGCAATTACTTGTTTAATTTCCATATTAATTACCCCTGGATGGTTTACCGCCAGTGTGGAGAATAATTTTGTTAGCGAAAGCTCGTGTACCCACTCTCCAGTGGTGATCCCCACTCTTAAGTGATGGTTACTGCGGATAATTAGATGAAGAATGTATCTTCGCTTGTGGTTATCCACGCTAATTGTTTTGATTCCCGAGTGTAACTCCGGAGTGATCATATGTTAGCACCTAAAAGCCTCGATGGAATCTTGATTCATATTCTTGGCGTTGAGTTTTGTCATTTCAAGTTATTGTTTTTAGTTCTCCGCCATATGACCAACACCTATCCTTCTTGGGATTGGAGGTGGCTAATTCTTAGTGTTGAGATCTTTCAACTTGAATTTAGGTTTGATGCTAATGCTTTAATTCAATTGTGAGAATGTGATTGTGTGAAAATCTATTGAAAAAATTGAGTTAGCATATTTCAAGTTCCTCATGGACTTTTTGATAAAAATCAATAAAATATTCCCCTTGAAGGTCTTTCCTCATCCAAAGAAAAAGGCCACTTTTTAGAAACAACTTAGTTGCTAGGATGAGGGCACTTTTCACTATTCACCTCATGATTTTCAGTTACTATTCACTTTTCACTATTCCACCAAAGCAACACATATTATTTTTACTTTATCACCACCTGGATTCATCCGGTGGAAATCCAAAAGTGAAGGAAACTTGTAAGGCTCCTAGCGCTGACTCCATAGCCCTCGGTTGAGATTACTAACCATGTTCGACCTATGGAACCTAATAGTAGGCTAACCTAAAGCTATGGAAGCTGACAATCTAAGGCACATTCACAGTCCTCCTTCCGGGGGTTGCTTGCTTTAAAACGGCTTCTAATATAATATCTCTCCAAGCGCCCGCGGCAGCTTCGATATCGGAATGAAACCAATTGTCGGCGCCAACCACTTTCGGATCCCAAATGATCACGGAAAGAACTCCAATAGCATCCCTACGTATATGGCTGAGTTCCTATCGCTGCGACAAGCCTATCCAGTGAAGCCAATTGTAACAAACGATAAGCTCACGAGATCTAGTTTTGAAAAGTATCTCTGCCACCAAATTGTGCAGGATCTCAACCATCTATTGATTATTGAGCTGCCATCCAAGCTGTGGAGACCGAACCATGCATCACATATCCCGCAACAAACTCCATGGATCCCCACGAATAAATAAATCAACTTTTTTGGCTTTCTGTTGTGCCATTCTGATAACCTCTAAAACCCAAATGTAGCAAATCTCTACGTTTTGATATTAAAGGCAATCAGCAAGAGGGAACAAAGTTGAAGACTTTCCAAATTTGGACTCATCACCTGTAGACAGAAATATATCATACCAGAGTGAATCAAAACACCCATTATTCAACCCACCTCTCGGTGTCATCAAAGACATGGTCAAATCTTGTGTATGTGGGCTGAAAGGAAACTGATGAGCACACCTCATAATGAAATCGAGGTGAAACTCCCCTAACTGCACCAATGGAAAACCAGAGTGGTCATGGGTACTCCATCCTATACTGCCATCATCAGAAGGAAACTCACAACTCACAATAGGATGAGTTGGTCTTGTAGCAACATCATCATTATCCTTTGCAGCCATGTCAACAAGACCTCTATCAAAAAGCAACATCAAGTATCCTAACTTACTTCCAGGAGTAAGAAGAGTACCATCATGGATGCCATCTATCTCCTGAAAAGAGGTTGGAACAACACCAGGGTCCAACATGCAAAACTTAGAAGAAACCATCTTCTTCTGATAAGACTGTCGATTGTTAGTCTCAAAAGTACCAATGTAGAGTCTGGTGCTCAAATCTCCCATGTGTACATAGATCAACTCAATAGGCCACCAAATACCACGGTTGTAACTTAGGCCAGCAACAAGAATGGAATCATAGGTGTCAACATACCCATATATGCTAAGGAAATCCATCAAATAAACATGCCTCCACACACTCCCAAGCAACTGGATAGCTGGTGTAAGACATGAAAAGTCAGAAAGTGTAATGGAATTCCAAGTAGGACAGCCACTAACCCATGAGGAATCAATGAATATGAATTCACCAATCAACAAATAGATCGCTGTCAAGCCATGAGGAAAAGGTGACAAACCCAAATGTGTAGTGTAGATGTCATCAATACTCACCAAAGATAACTTTTGAGTGGCTGATCCACTATAAGTGTCATCAATAAAATCAATATCTTCATGAATGAATTGATCAACAACAATTGCAATTTCAAAATTAGAAGACCTTTGCTTATCATCATCCATAGAGTGGTGAGTATCACAAATTTGTTGAAGATGAAGTTTAGCTTGTTGAGCCAACATCTTAGCTCGCTTTTCCTTTTCTAACCATCCTTCATTCAACTTTTGGGACTGCTCTATAATAGCTGCTCCAAAGTGTTTGAAATCAGTCTTATAATAAGATGCATCATATAAATTACCATGACCAATGCATGCATCTTGTGTACCAACACTTATTGACTCTTCTTCACAAGTTTTTCCATGTGTAAGGGTAGCAATCTCATAAGAATGAGGAAGAAGAATATCACTATCCCAAATCAGACCTTTGGGATCCTCTTCTATGCATGCATTGTAGTCATCAAAGAACATCGAGTCTTGATTCGTCTCATGCTTTTCCCAAGTGATTAGAGATGGAAGTGGCTCAAAGAAATCTTCATCTTGGATGCTTTGATATTCAAAATCAGACTGCTTGCATTCTAAACTTGTCATTTCATTCTCAAGTGGGAATAGATAGTGGTTGCCTCCATACTAAAAATCAAAACCTTTGCCTAGCTCCATTGAAGTAATTTCATGATCCTCAACACAAGTTGAATGTTCTTCATCAATTTGTTCAATTTCTACCCTTCTTGCATTAGCATTTTTCTTTATAGAAGTAGCTGTTATAAGAGACTGATTTTCTGAATTATGCAATGAATTAGACATACACAAAAGAAGACAAAGTTCAACTATCTCTTTGTCCTTATCCTTTACCAATTTGACCGCCATGTCCTTGCCTCTAAGCAACTGCAAGCAATCCTCTTTCATCAACTCCAAAGCCTCCTTGAAAGAGTGCGAATGTGAATGAGAGATACCATGTCCCATTCCCTTTTGTCTTTCCTCTCTTTGGGCTGTCCAAATGAAGCCTTCTATGTGTTTGTGGGTGCTATCCATTCTTGACAATGCTTGAACAATTTTATCATCCTTCACCACCAATTGATCATGCAAGTCTTCCAAAACCAAAGGCTTTTGTTCCAACAGTCCTTGGCTGCCATAGACTGATTTTTCATCATGTGTAGGGGAAGTAGAATCAATTATCATTCTAGAAGAAGCATTAAGATCACCCAAAGAATCCATACAATTGATGTCCATATCACTAGCATGTTCCATGCTTTTGTAATCTTCAAGGTTAGAGTGCACTTGCATACACTTTGCAACCCCAATTCGTAGCATTTCATGTCTTGAAGCTTTGTCTTCAACATATTCAGTCAAAGTATCATCATCATAAGCTGATATATTTTCCATTACTAACCAAACCCAAGATGTAGTATGCAAAACAAACCAAACATTATCAAAATGCAAGATCTTCTTAGTAGACAGCCTCTTAGTCTCCATAATCAGCTCTTTAAGACCAAATGCTTCATATGATCTTAACAATTGTTCTTTCATTGTAGGTGATGCATGACTAGCCAAATTGAAATGAAATATGTTCCATTCCACACAAATGGATATATCACTTGTGGCTGGTCCATCAAGTGTGTAACTATTATCATCATTGTTTTGAGCCTTCAAGGAGCTCTCTAAAAGAGGACAATCATAAACTCCAGGATGCAAACTAGACCAAACTGAATATCCTAAATCATTCCTCCTTTCTTCTTCACACAACTCAACATGCTCTTCTTGTGGGCTTACCTCACGAAGCTCTTCCCTTGTATGCTCATCATCTACACATTCTTCCCTTGGAAGAAATGAGGACCTAATGTATGACTCTCTTTGTCTTCTTGCGTTATCAAGCTGATTGCATCTTTCCTTGACCTCTTGCAAGTGTTGTCTTGCTTGGGCAGCAAGCATCTTGGCTTTTTTGGCTCTTAGTGACCACCCATCACACAACCCTTGTGTCCTTTTAACATCTTTCACAAGTATGGTGAACAAAATCAAGACCTTTGTGGCTTGAATCCACAATATATATCTCATGTGTAACACTCTCAACTTGAGTACCATCATAGGAAGACTCAACAACATCATTACCTTCATGTGAAATGGATGCTACCTCATGATTAGAACTGCTGTTGCAAAAATCAGAATAGGTGTCATACCCTAGTGTCATGTTTTCAACATCTCCAATGGGCTGATCCATGATTGTAACCTCTTCCACTTTGTGATCAACATGTTGACTCAATGGTGTGATATGAATCTCCACTTGATCCAAAGTTATTTCTTCTTTAGGACTCCCACCTAATGACTGATTTTCACATTCATTGTGATCACTTGTAGGCTGCAAACTACAAACAAGTGATTCTTCTACCATTCCTTGTTCTTGCACATTAAGCTCTTCACTTTTCCCAATGGTTTCTCTCCTATCTTTTGATACTTCTTTCCTTTTTTCGCTGTTGATATGGACTTGAAAACATCAAATCATCTTCATCCTCATCTGGTATACCCAAAAATTGTGTGAAAGAAAGCATGTCTTGTATCTTTTGAGGAAGAGAGCGATACTTGTCATAGCTGGCCATAATTGCTTTATTTGTTGGTGAAACATGAGGGCTCTTACTTGTTGTAATAGATGGAGATGATCCACTAGAGTAACCAAATTTCTTTGAATTGTATCATTCAATCGTTGCAATTGATGGTTGATCTTATGTTGTGACTGTTCTAACTCTTTCCACACCTGTGTATCCTTAAGCAACTTTTCCATGATGACTCGTCACATTGCCCAACTGAAAACTAAACCAAATGGAAGTACACACAACTTTGAATGCACCCAACAGGCTGGCAAGATCCAAACTCTGATACCACTGAAAGATCCCCAACCCAAATCTGATCTAATTTTCTGAGTTTTGTCTTTTCACAGTCTTTGACCAACGAATAGGAAGGGTTTTGTTTTTGTTTCGTTTTTTTTGCCTTTTTTTTATTTTTTTGGTATGTTTTTGCTGAAGGTTGATTTATGCAACAATATTGCAAACTAGAAGGAATGAAATTGCTACTAAAACTTAAATGAGTCATACAATTTAAATAGAGAGCAATAATGATGAATTTATTGGCTCAAATGTCATTGTACATACCACAAATCTGCATATAACAATCTGATATAAACTTGAACAGCAAGGATAACCCCTTTTCAACTTCTTCCCAGCTTCACAAATCTGCCCCAGGGTCTGATATGAATTTCCAACTAGCTTAATATGCGAATCAAATCCGATAATTGGTATGAAACCCTTCGTAGCACCTAGGATTTGAAGCCTGTGACTCTTGAAATGATGCAGCAGCTGAGATAAGGTATAAAATGAGTTGCCAAGGCCTTGAGAAGACCTATACTACTTATGGCTGCCCCTGATCTGTTGCAATATGTTGATATAATACTGCTGCAAACTCAGATCTGCAAAATATATATCTAAAACTCATCCAAATAAAGCCCAGATGAAGACCCAAGGTAGGCCCTCCCCAAAGGTAAACTAGGTTTTCGTCCAATCCACAATAGCCTTTGACAGTTTTCGTTCCCAGAAGGCTGAAGCAATGCTGAAACCCTTCTCCAGAGCTCAAACCTGCAAAGTGTTTTGTAAAAATGAGAGTAGAATGCCCAAAAAAGAGCCCAACACTTTGCTTTATAACCTCTCATGGACTTTTTGATAAAAATCAATAAAATATTCCCTTTGAGTGTCTTTCCTCATCCAAAGAAAAATGCCACTTTTTAAAAACAACTTGAATTGCTACGATGGGGGCACTTTTCACTATTCACCTTATGATTTTCAGTTACTATTCACTTTTCACTATTCCATTAAAGCAACCTTAATATTTTTACTTTATCTCTCGATTCATCAACTGAAATCCAAACTGAAAGGCTCGTAAGGCTCCTAGCTAACTCCATAGCCCTCGGTTGGGTCCCCTAACCATGCTGCTGACCTACGGGAACCCTAATAGTAGGCCTACCTCCGCTATAGACTGAGTTGTCTAAGGAAGGGACATTACAAATATCTCTCTAAAAAACAAATCAACAACCTGCACTGCCATGAAAGTAACTGAAATCGGGAAGAAGTGTGCAAACTTCACGAGCCGATCAACCATGACATAAATACGATCCTTGCTTTGGGTTTTGGGTAAACCCATGATGAAATCCATGGATATGCATTCCCACTTCCGATTAGGAATGGGTAGGGGTTGTAATAGTCCTGTCGGAAAAGAGTGCTCTTGCTTGTTCTGCTAGCAAGTAGGACACTCTCTCACATACTTGAGTACCTCTGATTTGAGCCTTTTCCAAGTGAATTGCTCCCTAATTTGCTTGTAGGTTTTAAAGTAACTTGGGTGGCCTGCCATAGGGGCGTCATGAAGGGCTCTCAATATCCTCTTCTTCATAGAGGATCCTGACACAAGAAAAATCCTCCTTTTGTAAAGGTCATTCACAAGGGTGTACCTATCATCTACAACTGTACCATCAATGAACTCAGAAACCCACTTATCTTTAACATACTCAGCTGCAATCAAACCTCTCCAATCATCTGTCTCCTCACCTAGAGACCACAAGTAAGGTCTCCTTGGAAGGGCATCGACAACTATATTTTTGTTACCCTTGTCATATGCTATGTCAAAATCATAAGCCTGCAACTTGTTGACCCATTTTTGTTGTCGATCATTGAGATCACATTAACTTAGGAAATGTTTTAGACTGTTATGATTTGTCTTCACCAAGAATTTGTTGCCCACCAAATACTGTTTGAATTTAGCCAAGGCATGCATGATGGCTAACATTTTCTTATCGTAAATGTTGTAACTCCTCTCGGGACCTTGAAGTTTCCTGCTTTCAAAAGCGATGGGGTGCTTATCTTGCATCAAGACAACACCAATGCCCTCTCTTGAGGCATCACACTGTAGCTGAAATGACTGTAAAATCTGAAATGAGTACTGGACATGAGCTCATCAACCATTTGAACTTCTCAAAGCACTGCTGTGCTCGTGGAGTCCAATCAAAAGCCCCCTTCTTCATCAAGTCCGTAAGTGGAGTTGCCTGTTGTGAAAAACCCTTGACGAAGCGACAGTAGAAACCACATAACCCAAAGAACCCCTTAAGTTGCGTGGGATTTGTGGGTGGAGGCCAATCAACTATAGACTTCACCTTTTTCAAGATCCATCTTAACTCCCTTGGCATTGATGATATGCCCCAACTACAATAACTCTTTCATGCGGAAATCACATTTTGATTCCTTGGCGAATAGAGATTCACTCTCCAATGTGCCCAACACCGAATCCAAATGTGCTAGATGATCAACCCAAGTCTTGCTGAAGATTAGTATATCGTCGAAGAAGATGAGGACCGTCTTCCTCAACTGATCTTTGAAGATTCTGTTCATACAGGACTGAAAGGTGGCTGGAGCATTGTTGTACCCCAAAATTAAAATTTTTACACTTAGATATTTTAAAGAAATAAGTAAAAGTCTTGTTAAATCAACAAAAAAAAGGTCAAAATTCGCGTGCGGCTTGCATGAGGGTTAAAAGGCAAATTTTCAAAACTGGAATAACTGGTCCGCCGAAAGAAAATTTTAACCTACAAAACCCGTGATCTCAGTTTTTCATCCCTAAATTTTAGGAAAACTACTACTTTTAGAAATTTTCTAAATTTAGTAACTTTTTCTGGGTTTTTTTGGGTTTCTTTGGAAATGGATACTAGCAAAACTTTCTAAAAATAGAAAGTTGGTCCGATAGGGTCCAAGCTGATTTTGATTGGCTCAAAATACATCCATATCAGGCTGGTGCAGTCAGAATCTCAAAATAATCAGTTTTGCCCTACTGGGTCTATTCTACTTTTTTAGAAGCATATCAAGAGCTCCAAGGTCATTAATGGAGGATAGTCAGCTGCCAGGCATCAAATTCAACATTCAAAACATACGAAAAAAGGTGAGTTCATAAGCTTGCACGGGAAACGAAGAACAAGAAAAAGTGGTGAAAATTTTCTAACACTGCCAGACTTGGGCGCCCAAAGTGAAGAAGGGCGCCCATCTTTTTAGGGCCCCAGATGATGGAGTTAGGGTTTAAGTTCTAAGTTGAAGTTGCTCAGTTCTCTGCAAACTCCGCAACGAGTCCGGCGGCGCAATCAACAGATCATCCAGTCATCCGGGATTCGAGGCTGCACAGGGAGATTCCAAACTGTGGTCAGAAGGAAGAAAGTGAGAAATATCAAAAAGTGACTAAGTGTGGGAAAAGTGGGCGCCCCAAGTGAAGAAGGGCGCCCAGCTTTTTGAGGCACTTGATCCAGC
>VDFB02026804.1:0-35364 GCA_007258455.2 Sequoia sempervirens | reverse complement strand
TAGCGCCAAAATGTCGAACCCCAATCCTAATACCTGCAAAACAACATAAACAAACACATTAGATGGTGAAATTCAAGCAAGAACAAGGATTCCCCATGGAATCCATTTACAAAGTTCAAATTAGGAAAAACAATGAAGAATACAATGAGATAACAATAAAAGAGATTGAATCCTAATTAAATTAGAAAACTCATGATCCCATGGGGGAATTGGTGCCAATTTGATGTGAAAATTGGCCCTTTCCCAACTCCAATGATGCAAGCTTGATGAATGTTAATGAATGATCCACTTTGATGAAGGATGGTGAGTGCTTCAAGACCAAAATTTGCATAACCTAGCTAAGATTCAATGATAATGGATGGAATTTGCTAATGATTTGAGCATAGTAAGTTTACTCAAATTGTGGATGCCAAAATGAAGAGATTAGCAACTTATTTATAGATTCACAAGTTGAAAGCATGCTCAAAATAGAGAAATGTGGGACTAAGAATTAGCCAATGGAAAAGTGCCACTTGTCAACTTGTGAGTGGATGGAGGATGTGCAAGTTTTGATGATTGTGCCAATAAATGCATATTTTGAATTTTGAATTTGTTGAAATGACATGCAAGAGGGAAGAAATAATGCATTAAATGCCACTTGGCTTAAGGAAAAGGACATGTAAGATGGAGTTAATGCCTTGTTGGAAGGACTTATCCCACTTGGAATTTGAATTCAAATTTGGGGAATATTCCTCAAAAGATGCTTTGTTGAAGAAAATAGAGATTTAATAAATCAATTAAATCTATTTTCATGTGCAAGTGGGAAAATCTAGAGGATGGGACATGATATGAGATTAAATTAATCCAAGTTAATTAATTTAATGAAGAGATTAAGTGATGTGACCTATTTGACTTAAATTTGTAGATTTATTTAAATCAAATATGAGAGGAATGTGATAAGAGATTAATTAAATAAAGATTCATGATTTATTTAATTAACAGAGATGATGTTAGATTAAATTAAATAAGGTTTTAATTTATTTTATTTAATAGATAGACTTTAGAGATTTAATTAAATAAAATTGACTATTTAATTAAATGGGGATAGTTAGATCAGACAGGTTGATTTAAATATCGAGAGAGAAGGTGACTTAATTAGATAACTGATTTATTTAATTAAGAGAGGAATATTGATGAATTTAATCAAATAAAAGTATTTGATTAAATTTTTAGTCTGAGGGATGATTCAGGATGAAACGATGTTAGTGGTTAGGATCAAATGCACAATGTCAATTAGTACATTTTACGTGTCTACAGGTCGTATTCGTATATGTATCAACTTTTTTGACCTTAATAAGGCTTCTCTTAAGGATTATTTTATGTTGCCTAGTATAGATATGATTGTCGACTCGACTACAGGCCATGCATTACTATCTTTTATGGATGGCTTCTCGGGTTACAATCAAATATGTATTAACCCGGACGATCAATACAAGACAGTCTTCACTACCCCGTGGGGTACCTTCTGCTATGTGGTCATGCCCTTTGGATTAAAGAATGTGGGAGCAACTTACCAACAGGTGATGACACTAAATTTCATGATTTTATCCATAAGATCTTAGAAGATTACGTTGATGACATATTGGCGAAATCCATAACCAGTCAAGATCACATGAAGAACCTTTGTCTTATCTTTGAAAGGATTTGACTCTATAAGATGAGACTAAACACGCATAAGTGTGTCTTTGGCATTGACGCCAGCAAGATTTTGGGGTTTATAGTTTCTCACCATGGAATTGAGGTTGATACAAATAAGATTGACGCCATAGTTAACATGCCCTCCACCAACGAATATCACTGAGCTGCAAAGTTTATAGGGGAAGATTCAAGCAATTCATAGATTTATAGCTCAATTGGCTAATTGTACCTTTCCTTTCACTCGCCTATTGAAAAAAGGTGTTCACTTCATATGGGATGAAGAGTGTCAAAAATATTTTGAGTCGATCAAAACGTATTTGGCCAATCCTCCTGTATTGATGTTGGCTATGCAAGACAAACCCTTTCTGCTTTACCTTGTCATGTTACCATATGCTTTGGCAGCTCTTTTGGCTCAATATGATGATAAGGGGAAGGAGAGAGCGGTCTATTATATTAGTCACGTTCCGGTTGACTATGAAACTCGTTATTCCTCCATGGAGAAGCAATGCCTCACTCTCATCTTTTCTACGCAGAATTTGAGACATTATCTTCTCCATGTTGAGATGCACATCATAGTAAAAATTGATCTATTAAAACATTTATTCTCTAGTGTCGACTTGGCTAGAAGATTAGCGAAATGGGTTATGTTGCTTTCTGAATTCGACATAAATTTTGTTACTCAGAAGTCAATAAAGGGTCAAGCGGTTGTGGATCAACTAGAAGACTTTCAATTTGGATTGCCCACTACGCTTGTTTCTGACAATGGCACACCATTCAAGAACAAAGAAGTGAGACAATTCCTTGAGAAATTTTATATTTAGCATAGGTTTTCCACATTGTACTACCCGCAATCTAATGGTCAAGCAGAAGAGTCCAATAAAACTCTTGAGCTTATTCTCCGTAAAACAATTAATAGGCATGGTAAAGACTGGCATATTCAATTAACGTATGCTTTGTGGGCCTATCGCATGAGTGTTTGAGCGGCTACAGGAACGATGCCTTACAACCTCATGTATGGTGCTGAAGTTATTATGCCTTTGGAGTTGGAAATTTTGTCTTTACGAATTTCCCTTAAAGGGTTAATAGGTAATGAAACCTACCGAGTCAATCATTTGCATCAGCTAGAGATGCTCGATGAGCATCATGTACGAGCCCTCAAACATCTTAAAGCTTATCAATGATGGTTATCTAGGAAATATAATTAGAGTGTGCTTTGTAGGACCTTTAAAATAGGAGATCTGGCTCTCTATGAAAACCAAAGGAATGTAAATGCGCTACCTGATCAGAGAGGAAAATTCAGTCCTAATTGGTTAGGCCCTTACATTGTGATCTCTGTATATGGTTAAGGTGCTTATGGACTATCATCTATGGATGGAACGCCTTTAAAAGAGCCTGTTAATGCAATGCATCTTCATCGATACTATGCGTAGTGTTCTATGTGTCATTTGTGCAATGTTCTCTCTATAAAAAGGCAATAGCATTGCATTTATTGACATTATTCATTAACACATTCTGAAAAAAATTATGTTATGATGTGACCACGTGAGTGTGTGTCCATGCATCACATTACATCTCTTAAGGACAATTATATCATCATTATTTAATAACATACAATTATGTTTGTTTCTTAAGTCATGATTAGCATCTAATGTAAGTATACATCCATATGAGCATATAACATCCATAGTATAAACATGCATGAAAAATAAAGTACATATCCAAATGAACAATGCCATGAGATCATAATCAATGTATCCATATATATATGCATGTATGTATCAATGTCATGTACATGTATTGGGCCACTACTATAAAAAATGAGTGGCTAATGAATATATGTCTATACAAAAGATCTACAAGTATATTTGTATGTATGTGTCTTGCTATAAAAATTGATAATGAGCCTCTAATCACTATGGTGCATGGCTCCCAAAGTCCTCTGGCTCTAGCGGATGCTCTGGAACCCTCGGGAGAGGCTGGACAATGGTCATGGAGTGTGATCGATGTGAGTGTGATACGGACAAAGCTACCTGCATCCCTCTGATCTCTCCCTGTAAGGAAGAAATGGTCAGCTCCACTTGCCTCAACTCATCCCACAATCACTAAACATCTATCAGGATCACAATTGTTAGTTTCCTATCGAGGTCATCGAGACGGCTCTAGAGGGCATCACGCGTCTGCCCAACGGTTCAGCCCTCCTCACTTCTGCATCTTGCTCAGCGAGTGTTGTCTGCAGCTCCTCCGATAGCCGATCACACTATCCTTGAACAGTCGTCAGCTCCGCAGTAAGCTAGACAATCTCCATTCCCCGCTCCTTGTAAGTAGTCCGCAAGCGTGCAACTGGCTCGAAGCTAGGGACATGTCGTCCCACAAATGCTAGCCAATGAGCCTCAAGGACCGAGCTCTAGATCGGCACGTCGAGGGAGACCTTTGAAATACACTAAGCAATAAGCCTAGCCCATCCCTATGCGTCCTTTGCAACCACAGAGAAAGAAGGACATATTAGTATCACATGGCATGTATATACATATGTCATAAATAGAAAACTGAAAGCATGGAAACATAAATGATATATCTCATATACCTGGGTCCCCTGGCTGCCATGTCAAGTCAGGGTGAGGATCAGTGTTGGGACCTATGCTGCCAGCATCGGTGGTCGCTCCCATTGACACTAGAGTTGTTGTCACTGCTATAGTGGAAGATGGTAGCATTGAAGAGATGAGAGTAGCTAGTGGGGGATCTGACCTCCTTCGTCGCCTTAGCCTTGGTGGTGCTTCCTCCTCCTGTGGTGCCTTCTCCTCCTCCTCGGCCTACTATTGAGCTCTCTTCCTATCCTATGACAGCTAGGGTGGAAATTCCTCCTATGGACCAAGATCCCCTCTCAGGGCACCCTCATCGAACACAAGAGCAAGATGATGCCTCTCCCACCACCGTGCAAAACCCGCAGCCACTCCAACATTATCCATCACCACAATGGGCAGTTGATCATGATTGGACTCATCATCATCTAAGGGAATGATATCAATAATGGTAGGGCAAGGTTGATCCCCACCCTCATCGTACTCCTATAGGCCCTAGTGTAGCTGGGCACATCTACTGGTATAGTCTGCAGTCGGCCATGTTGTTGCATGTCCCGACCACAGTAGTAAGGTAAGTTATAACATAATCCCTTTGGCCGATCAAAAAGTGATCTCACTGCAAGTTCCTAAGCTACCTACTATCATCCACCCATCTGAAAAATTGGTGGGGTCTCCATTGAACCCCATCCTCAATGAAAGTGTCAAACTATAACCGCCAAAACTGTAGGTCTCCAAACCTCCACTAGCCTATCATGTCATACCAGTGGGCCATGGGAATATGATACAGTCGTCACTGGGGAAAATTGACTAGTCGGTTGTACATGATGTGGGCGAAGGCCCATAACTGCAAAAGTGTGCACATTATGAGGCTATGATACTCATAATGCACATACTGGCCTAGCTCCTGGTAGAGGTGCACTAGCATGTTGTGCCCCCAGGAAAAAATAGTCCTATGCTCTACCATCTCCTTGATAGTGTGGATGAGGCCCCCATGTAGGTGTGAGCCTCGCCCATCAATCATGATCTGAAAGGAAATGATCACGATCGTGACTTGGTAGAGCAATGGTGTAATGGTCCTCGCATGGCCATACCAGTGCATGTAGATATGACCTATGCCATCACCATCGTTTTTCCTCCCCATGCAGTAGAGGACGCCCTCCCTCCACTCCCACACCGATCATGTATCATCGAGAGCCACCCGCCATCTGTGAATGGGTAGCCCAAGGATTCGATAGATGTCGAGTGTGATGATCATCTCTCCACAGGGTAGCTGGAAAGATAACGTAGTGGCGTCCCACTGCTCCATAAGGGTTGTTAGCATTCTCTCATGGTACCTCATCTCTGGCATGGTAAACACGTGCCAAAGACCGACCCATTGCAAATGAGTGACCTCATCCTCCGATAGACAGTCCCTCTACTCACGAACAAGATGAAATGCCTACCCTCCCAGATGCTCTCGAATCTCTGGGTACTCCTGCAAGAAGTCAAAAAATCTGAGTCAGAACATCAAAATTTTGCATGAAAACAAAAAATTAAATGAGACTTATGTGTGTCGTGCAGATGTCTACACGCCACGCATGCATCTCCCAATTGCTATGGCTGCCTCGAAGATGATAGCATGTCTTCAAGATGATAGCGCAGTGTTGGGACCCCATCACTCATCGAAGACAACAGCGCAAATGTTGGACACAAGCACAAAAATAAGATGCCTGTGGACCTTGCCGATGGAAAATATGCTAAAAATAAGCTAAAATTCATGCAAAACAAGGCTTGGAGACCTACTCGGTCCACCTCGTGGCCCTCGACGATGTCCTGGCATAGCTGCTCCAACCTCGACACCTCATACTCTCTCCTGCTCAGCATTTTGCTAACTTTTCTCTCACAAAAGTCAACAATTTTCTCGTAATGAATAGTGAAAATGACCCTTCTAGGGGCCCACCTAGGTATATATAGGCCCCCCAGGACCCATTTTTCCTAGAACTTGTGGCTCCCTGGTTTCCCCTGAATTTTCCCAACCAAGCTGGGGGAAAACTCAGGAGGGGGCATAAAGTCATCTCTTGATCATATTTTTCCTCTGAATCAATGACTTTTTTCTTGATCATTCCTCTCTCCATAGTAGCTTTCTTCTAGTTTTTTGAAGCTAACCCAAAATTTGAGTTTTGTAGGTTAACGCTTTGAACAATTTTTCATGACCATTTTGACATTGTTTGTTGAGCTCGGATGTTGGAGGCACCTTCAGTACCAGTTAGCTTGACTTCGACGGCCGCTATGGTCTCTCTCTATTGGCACGCAAATACATAAAATTTAAAATTTAGATGAAATTTTTCTATTCTACTTTAGTGAGGCTGATTTTTTCAAAATTGAGCCCACTAAAGTGGGGGAAAATGTAATATTGTTGAATTGCACCTAGAGGCAATTCCACATTTTGGCATCTTTGCCTAGCATTTATGATGCCTTGGAACATTAATGATAAAATGGGTCAAAATTTCATGATTCTGACTCCATGCGGACTTGTCGTTGAGTGATAGAATCCTAATGACACGGTTCCTGAGAAATTAGGTTCTAAACACACGTGTGGCATGTGGACGTCTGTGCGACGTGCTAGCATCCTATGGACGGTTACATTCTGAAAGTAACAGCTCTTTGCCAGCCTTGCAAGCATTAAAAACCCCTTTTTGGCTCTCATTTGGGGGTTGGAAAGACATCACTCAAGCTTTCTCATTCACCTACTCCAATTCAAAGTTCTCTTCACTTTTTATAGCAGTTCTCTCACAGGTGAAGCCATGTCAGACTAAGGTCATCCCTGCAGCAGTAGTAGCTCTCAAGCAAGCTCTCAACGGTGTGTCTGTGTGCTCCAGAGAGGGTCTAGGCCTGTGGGTAATGCTCTCTCTTTTTCACTTTCCTTTCATACTTGTTCACTTACTATTTCATGGTGCGGGTTCTACCCCTGAGCGATTTTTTCTTTCACCACACACTCTTTTTGGTGCAGGTTCTACTCCTAAGTGGGTTTTTCTTTCACCTACACACTTTTCTCACTTCTTTTACATCCCTTTCCAACTTGGTTGTCTGTGGAGGTGGGAAAACCAAAACAGAGGTTTGACTGAGGCAGGCCCCTATATAGCCACCCAACAACTTTCTCTTTGTTATTTTGTGTGTAGGTCACGAAAAGGAGCTTGGAGTGAAGATCTGACCGTCTAGAGAAAGGTAAGCTTTCTTCAAGCATCCTTGTGTTCATTGATATTTCTAATTTTTTGACTAGTTATATTGTTCAGCACACCTTAGGCCTGAGCTTAGAAGTAAAGCTTGTTTCTGTCCATTCAAGTTCCTGAGTTCTCTATTGCTTAGGATGCCAGCACATCCTTTAGACAACAACGCACCACACTGGCATCCAGAAATTGAGATGACATCTTTTGGCCAAGAGATCCCTCTTCTGGGACATAAATCTTCTAGTTTTTCTTTCTTAGGGTCTCTGGTGGATTTTCTCGAAGCATAACATAATCTTAGTTTCTTTTCATTCTGCTAATATGTTATCCTGAGGTTTATAAGGGCAGTTAGTTCCTTGGTGATCTCTCGAGAAAGGAGAGACCTGTGTGCAACGAATCCCTCTTATATCACACTTCTGACTTTTGATAATGGTGAGGTTGCTTGTACATTATTTTCCTTAAGATGAGTCAATGGTTTCTTTATATCAATTTCTTCATACTTTGAGGAGGTAGGGATCTATAATACCCTCTCAATCATATCTAGGATAATTTCAAGAATTATCTCTCTAAATGATCCTCATATCTTCCTTTTTTATGGTTGTAGTATTGAGCACATGTCAATATTAATTTAGGAGATTGCATTGAAACTGGGAAGGAAGTTACCTCTACAAATCTAGAATTAGCCAAAGAGGTGGCTTTGGTTGATCGTTCTACTTCATTCTTAATCCTTTTATGGAAATCATCCATGTCCACATATCCCAAATCGATATCTTCAATATTTAGGTAAGGAGAAAGCATCTTGGATAGAGGGTGGTACCTTTGTATTAATACTTCATTTTGGCACCTTCTCCTTTCTTATTACATGCACATTAAAACATAGAAAAAATTAATTAAATTTTTAAACCAACACCTTATTTGAGATCTAAAGATAAAACATATTATGCTCCTTTACAATTTAATACCTTCAAATCCTTGCTCAACCAAAGGTTTTGTCTTATCAAGGATTGGGTCTCAAGGATAACCCTTACCACTTACCAAAAACCTAGGTATCCTAACCAAGCTTACCTCAAACACTACTATTACAAAAAGTATGTCAAATTATTCCAAATTATCAGGTGTCAGAGTTTGAATAAATCACTTATCTCGTACCCTTTTTAAACCACAACCATTAAGACAAACACCTAATAGTTGATAAATGATAATTTCATTTAGCAAAGTAAATGGATTTTCGTTGGGGATTGGATGTCGAGAAGATAGTTTAAGCTTTACAAGATTATTTTTGTAAGTGATAAGCTGCAAGATCGACACCTAGTTCCCAAAAAATGTACATGTTCAGTGAATTATTTCTAGGAATTAGAAATAAAAGGCTATGTTATGTCCTTCTAGATACCCATAAATAGTTTTCTCTCGAGGTCCGATGATACTAAATGGAAAATTAGATATTTTCTAATTTTTGAGATCAAGGTTAACCTTAATCTTATTTATATTCTTTGGATAACTGTTAGAGGTCATGGACTAGATATTCGATACTTGAAATATTTGTTTAATTTCACAAAGATGATTCATCGAGGATCAGAGCTTGAGGAAGCAATTTGTGCTTAAAATATTATCCCAACTAAATAATGAAGCTTAAGCCTAACACCTAATTCCCAAAAAATATATATATATTTTAGAGAACCATCGTTAAGAATTAGAAATAAGAATACCACCTTATACTATTTGAAATGCTCTTTTGATATTAGGTAAGGTTCACTCTTGAATTCCGACAAGATGAAAGGGTTCTAATGAAAGCACAAAATTTCCTCGAGTTTTGGAAGTCGAGAATCTAGCTTAACTCTTGCTTTGAATTTTTAGGATAAATGTTAAAGGATCTCACCAATGTCTGATTTCTAAAATTGTTCAACTAAATCTTCAAAGGTATTTCTCATTGGCTATTGGATGTCAAGAATATGACTTGAGGTCTATCGAATAAATTTTAGTAAGATGCTTTAAGAGATATTATCGATGTTTGTTGATCAAAAATATGAGCCAAAGTTTGAAAGGATACGCTTGAGGCCAAAGGAGAATCAGAAACATGCTACCCTCCTTTCCAAAACAAAAATTGGAAAGGAAAGATAAGGCCAAATAAGGTATATGATTACATCATAAACATCCTTGATTGGAGTGTCGAGATGAAACAAGATTCAGAAGGCTAACCAAACAACAACAACAAAAAACACAATGAACAACCCAAAGAGGGAAGAAACATAAAAAAATAGTGAAACAAATAAAAAATAAGGAAAAATAAAAGACAACAACCCAACTAATTCACAATAATGAAAAATCCATATGACAAAATGAGAAAAATCAGAGAAACAAAGTGAAATTCACAAAGTCTCTCAAGCTTACTTGATAATTTTGTGGGGAAAAGGGGCACAAAAGTGGAAGAATGGGAGATGAAGAGTGAAACTCACAAGAACTACCACAACAAACCAAACACAAAAAAACATGATGACACCCAAATAAAATTGAGCACAAGCAATTGCAAGGGATGCATATTTTGATCGCAAGGGAGATTTTGAGGAAATGTAGAGCACACAAAGAACTCAACTTAGCTATGCTCAAATGATAATTAAAATTATTAATTTTCCCTTTTAAAACTACTTAAAATGATGCATTAATTCCCACTAAATGCACAATGATGCAATTGAATGCATTGCTAGATAAGAAAATTGAGATGACAAGACATTGTTGCCACTAGACATCAAGAGTTGGGAGTGTAGGAAGGACATACTGACTAAGGGAATCCCAATGACCAAAATTTTGAAATAGAATATGGTAGAAAGAAAAGGCATTGAGCTTTGGGTTCGACAAGGATGGCATACCATCACAAGAAAAATTGAAACCCAAACAAATAAAATCCAAAGGGAAAGAAAAAGGAGAGAACGGAAGAAACTAAAAAAAACAAAGGGAGAAAAGGGAGGAAAAAAGGGGGGTTCCCATTTTTCTAGAAAATAAAATAGGGTGTGAGTGCAAGGCAACTAAAAAAATAAAATGCTACTAGAATTTCTTCATCATAAAACCTCTCAAAAATATAGACCCAAAGGAAATAAAAACATACTATTCTAAAATAAGTTCATTAATTATCTAAGTGTGAACCAGCTCATCCTCTTCAAATGATACCTGAATTTTAGTGTATGCAAATGATTTATTCCTTTAAATTCATGGCTTAGGTAAAGTAGAATGATCCTCAAGACAATTCTCAATAACTTGACTATATATTTCTCTCAACCTTTGGCCTTATTAGCATATATATATTATATATAATAACTCGTTAGTGTGACCTAAACATTGATCTGCTAGGCATCCATAGCCCTAATAGAGGTACCTTTGATTTCATCAAATATGGCTCTACTACCATCCAGGCATCCATAGCCCCAATAGAGATTACTCAAATCACCTAGAGTTAATTGAGAATCTTAAACATTTATTTTCATATCTCATATTTTTAATTTTTCACCTTATTTTGGGTTGGGAATCATAGTGGTAACTAAGAAAGATAATAATATTTAGATTTCACTTGAATTAAAAGACCATTACCATTTATCCTCTATCCAAGCTTTGACACTTTTTAAGATTGTAGATGGTACGATTTGTATTGGCCTAATCTAAAAAAGTACCCTAGTTGTACATACACATGAACCACTAGGACTTCCAAACATAATAGAAATTAGTAAATCTTGGCTCTCAATTAGTGGGAAGTTTTAATAAGGAAATACTAAGATAATTTTCTTGAAGTTGATATGAGGATCTTAACTACCAGGTGAACCCTGGAAAGAACACTCACAAGGACCCCACAAGAGAAAATCTAGGAAAAAGGGAGAAAGCCAAAATGACAAAAGAAAACAAGGGAAAGAACACAACAACAATAAACAAAGAAACAAAGAAGAAAAATTAAAAGAACCTAATCTAAACTATGTATAGGAGGGGAGACAAAATTCCTCTAGGATCCAAAATAATGTTTGAGGTGCTTTTCATTGGTAAGCAATGGGATAGGCTCTTCATTCATAGTACTAACTCTAAATGTATTCTCCCCTGAGATCTCAGATATTTGGCATGGGCTTAACCAAATTGAATCAAAGTGAGAGAGATAGAGAGAGAGGTCTAGAGCATAAGGGATAAATAATCAGTGAGATAGAGAGAGAGAGAGAGAGAGATGATACAACTTGTTGATTATTGAAATTTGACCTCCTGATTACTAAAATTTGACTAAGTCTAAAAAATTATAAAATCTTCCAAAAACTAGAATTTGCATTATAACTCCAAGAAATTTGAAACCACTCTCAAACATTCTAAAACTATGTACTTGAAATATAACTTAAAGTATAAGAAAGTAAATGTCCATATGTAAATGCCAACTTATACTTTTAAATGTTTATTTCATGTATCTAGAGTTGAGGTGTAGGGTTTAGGGTATTCAATTTATAGTTGAGGGCATCAATATAGACACATCATTCACATTTGGAAAGCACCAAATTTGGTGCTTGCCAAATAAATTTGCATTGGGAAATATCAACCCTTTGGTGTTGGATTTGCTTTGGGCATCCAACCCAAAGGGTTAAACAACAATTTCATGCCAAAGACATGTATTTTGAAAGGTAAAAAAATTCACACATTTTTTGTTGTGTTAAGGTTTTCATCTTTAATTTATTTTGTTAATATGTCTGTTTTTTGTCAAAAACCAACATCTGATATTTTGAGTATAGTTTTTTTACTTGTTCATCAAATTTTGAAACAAAATACATTTTTAAAAACTAGACTTTGACAATCTACACATATTAAAAAAAGCAATTGATTTTCGATTAGTTTTCAAAAAGCTTAAGGAGGAGCACAATCAATTTTTTGTTTTCACGATGTGTCCACTTCAAAAATTAATAAAAGATCATATATTCATTAAAAAATTAGCCAAAAAATCTGGCATAAACTACATGGTGTTAGCTAATTTCTCACCTAAGCAAGTTTTGAAATTTTAAAAAACAAAAAAAAATTAGGGGGAGCACACCAAAAACTATTGTTAGGTTTTTTTGAAAAAACGAGATCACTTTGTGTGCTCCCCCTTTTTGAAACCCTTAATCTTCACTATTTTCAAAAAATAAAAAAGTAGTTTAAAAAGTAGATTTGGAACACTACAATTCTTGTTCTTATTGCATCTTCAAATTTTGAGCATAACTATCTACATTTTCTCATCAAATATCAAACTTTGTTGATTTTGGCAAAAAAAAAAAGCATTTTAAAACCCCTTTTTATATCACATCGTCATACACTTACCCATAATCCAACAATTCAATCAAAATTATATTTATTTTTATAGTTTAATTTTTATTTTTAATTTACAAAAATTTATGAAAAAACTAAATTTATAAAAATAGCAAATGAAATAACCTACTATCATTTTTATCCACAATCATATTAAAAGATGTAATAATTTAATGACTAAGGTAACATCCAGATGACTAGAACTCTATGGATTCTATCCCACAAAAATTAGACTTCTCAAACTACACCAGTTTATAACAAATAATCTCAAAGAAAATTAGAAGTTTTAGTGGCTTTTTCACTAAAATATACTTAGCTAAGACAAGTTTAACAATTCATTTGTCACCTCATTCATGTGTAAAGGTGATAAATACTCAAATTTATTTTAAAGTAGAAAAAACTGCAATTGACTCTTCAGAACCTGCAGAACATGTTGGTCCTATTGGGGCTTCAAGAGCTTATTGTAAATGCTGAAGACAGATTCCTGGACAAGCTCCCCTCACGCTTATTGAAATAAACTACTCTTTTTTTCAAAAGAACATCTCATTCTCAATACGTGGGCTAATTTTTGGAAAAGTGATATGAGTGGAAAAAGATGAGTTGGATGCGAGAGCCTCCACATAGAGGCGCCCTTTGTAGGCTGCAAGATCTGCGTAATACACTGGAGGAACCAGCGATATGGGCTTTGTACATCTGGAGTACGTATAACACAAATAATAGATCAGCCTCTGCAACTCATCCGAACTAAATTCATTCTCATCCCAAAGAACATGGTAATGGGTCGGCTTGCTGGTGCCAAGCTGCCCATCATGACTGCACAGATAGAAATCAAATTCCCTTGGGTGGACAATCAAAGTGTCCACAACTGTACCAGGCGGCACATTGCCCGATTTATTGCTCACAGGGTCCAGGGGGAACAGCCTTGTGTGATGCCTCTTCTGCGCTACAATAAGCGAAACAGTGGGATTATACCCTGGTTCAAGCTCACCAAAAGCCCTCTTCAAATCCTTCAGCTCCTCGTTCAAAACCATACTGAATTGCCCTTCGCTCACTCCATCTCTGAAGAAAACAACCCTTTCTGGCAGCTTCAAATTCTCTTTCAAATATACAGATAACAATTCCTTACACATGTCTCCCAGATCTGAGATATCTTCCTGGCTGCTTTCCTGGGACCGCATTCTGACTACATAGCGGGTGGAATATGGCCAGTTTATGCTCATGACAACCGCTGCTATTGACGGGCTCTTCTTATTTCGCTGGCCCGGGTGATTCACATCTGCCCCGAAATACACGACGTGAGAGTTCCCAAAACGTGGGAGTTGATTAGAGAGCGTTTGAGCCAGCGCCACGTTGCTTCCGCCGACTTTAACATTGATTTTTAGAGCAAGATTTGCCGAATATCTTGGGAAGAATTGGTTGTCGTTGACCCTTTGGACATGCTCAAAGTAGCAGCACTGTGTTAATAGGCCTATCTCTGTTTCACAGATAAGTTTGAGGCTTTTGTAACCACTGTTCTTGGCCCCCATTATGCATATCAAAATCTGAAGCTGCCCCTTGCTTTTTGTGTCGATAGCCTGAAGACACTTCCGTAGATGCGGCATATTGTCCAACACTTCTATTGATTTTGATTCGAAAACTGTTGGAGTTTGAGCCATTTGGATGCCCACATCTTGGAATCTAGCCACCATTGCCCTGCAGAAATGCTCAATTGATTCGCTTTGCCAATCCTGGTTTGGTTCATGCAAGAAAGAAACGATTCCCCATCTTTCAATTGGTTTCGCGTCGAAGACGTGACGATTTAACAGGTTCCATAGCCTATCACCTTGTCGAGGGATGATTTGGCAACTGTTCCCGAGCCTGAGCGTAGGTGGATCTATCACGCGACCGGTTACAGGAGTCATTTCTGAATCCACTGACATGTGATAACTCCCAAGAACTGAACCGCTGCGATAACCAGAGTGGAAGAGAATGAAAATAAATCGGTAAGAGTAAAGCATAGAAACATAATCATAGACACAAAGACAAACAATAATAAATATTAAATTAATTTTGAAAGAAATTTATAGTGTAATTGTTTTTATTAATATATATCAAAAATAATTTAGGCTTCATATTTGAACCTTTCCACTTCAAAAATTTGTATTTTCTTATGTTTCTTTTTATAATTATGTGGAAGCTTCCTTTTTTTCACTAGTCTAATATATAAAGAATTACCATATAATGGTTTATCATATACGTGTTGAGAGTCATTAAGAAAATTGATTAAGAAAAGGGATGATGATTTTGATATTAACTTGAAAGCACAAATTTGTTTCCTCTATTGATGTAACAAACTCTAAACATTACAAGCTTTTGTTAGAGTCAATAATTTATCTATTCACTATGCTTAAAGCGTGCCTTAGGTGATAAGGTTAGACACCATCTTGTCTAATTGAATGTGCAACCATTTAGACCTCTAGAGGTTACCAAGTTGTTTGGTAAACCTCATGTGCTACCTTTTGAGGTTGGAAGAATTTCCATCTCACCTCAAAGGATCACTCAACACTTGGCATCAAGGTCAAATAGGTTGTTGGTTTGCACATTCCTAGTGATCCATAAGGTTGACACCTATAGAACACTTGTCTACTCATTTGTGCCACATCATGGGGCACTTGTCAATCCACATGATAGGTGGATTGCCTCTTCCTTACCTATATATGCAAGGCTTCCTCATTTGTACATTTGGGTCAACTAAATAAAATATTTGCATTGTTCATTGTACTTATTTTTTTATCTCCATGATCTCCTAATTCTTATAGCTTTTGTAATGCATGACACCAAACACTCCTAGTCTTAATATTTATCTTTTCAAAACCCTTTAACATCCCTTAAAAACACCACAATCACCTACTTATCTCATGACTTTTTATAATCATACAAATAAAAAATATAAATAATATGAACATTATTTAGTAAGGCATCTAAATCTTTTAATAAGGAATAACTGTGTAAACAAGTGACTAGTATTTATTTTAAATTTTTAACTATAATTTGTATAGTTTTTTAGTGTTATGAAGTGGGTAGTGTTTGCTTCTAATCTCTATATAAGTGAATAATTATCAACATAAATTTTATAGCATATTTCAAGCTTTAAATTTGGATTCACTTAAAGGATATCTTAAGTTATTTTATAAAATTATTTTTGGCGTGCATTTAGACATATATATATATATATATGAATAATTATCAACATAAATTTTATAGCATATTTCAAGCTTTAAATTTGGATTCACTTAAAGGATATCTTAAGTTATTCTATAAATTGTTTTTGAAGAGCATTTTGACATATATAAACATGTTACTCCAAGGCGATATGTATATATATATATATATATATATAATTTTAAAAGATAAATTAAACTTTAAAAAATTAATTAAAAAATCTTATATTTATTCTTGTTTATTAAAATTACCTAGAATTAAATATTAATATTTATAGATTTTGTTTCTTTTATGAGTTGTTATACTCATCTATTTATTATTCAACTTAATTAAAAAGTACATTCCAAATAATTAATTTTAATATATTCATTTATAATATTTTAAATTATTAAAGAATATTTCTTTTACTTAATTTATAAAAAATTTAACACTTAAAAATACCTATAATCATTTATTTATTATCTAAATTAGCTTTAAAAACACACTCATAATTTTAAGATTAGTATATTTTTTATTTTAATATTTCTTTTCTAATTAATTAATTCCTATAATTGTTACACCACTAACATATATTTAGATTACAATTATTTTGAAAATTATTTCCTAATATATCTTCTGTGTATCCATTGCATACATTTGTGTAGTACATGAGTTCAATTGGTAGGCAAGTTAGAGAATTGATAGCTTCAAATCAACTATGTATCCATTTACAAGAAGAACATAACTGAAAAAACCTCTAAATCATGAAGATAATCAGAATCCATTATCAATAGACTCATGTTATGTTCACAATATAAAAAGAATGAGAAGGATAAAAAGAAGGAGAGATAAGAAGAAAAAAACGAACCTGATACCAAAAATAACATAATAATAATATCCCATAATTATAGTAATATATATTAATATATAGAGGGTCACTATATATTTTGTTGGGGGTGACTTTGTAAATATCACAACCAAGAAATAGATACCAAAAATTAAATATAATAATGTTAACAGTTACTGGAAAAATCTCCACATACATATGCACATACACCGCATTCAACAATTTTAGCATTATTCATAGAACAAACAATTTCTAAGAAAAGAAAAAACAAACAAACCAGGAATTTTCTTCACAGAAAACTTACCCTGTAGGCCCGTCTTCTCGCTTCACGATGTCAATGATTTTGCGGAATCTGTCCTTTGCGTCAGGGCAAGCCACATTCCGCAACTCCTTGGACTGATGAAAATTGAGATCATCCTTGGGGAACCTCTGCCCTGCACATATTTGACACAGCTCCATGGGAATATAGTTTGGCCTATCTGGGTTCCTGCTCACGTCCAGGCAAGGCAGTTCCATGAATCGTATCTTCACTTTGTAACGCTTCTTGAAGTATTCCGCAAGTCGTATCTCCTTTTCCTCTCCTTTGTTCTCAATTTTGAACGTAAGTTTTCTGGTAGTTTGTTCAGTCAGTCCTCGCACAGTAAACTTCTGCTTTGTGGTTCTATGAATGACGCTCACCTTCAACCCTCTCAGAACCCTTTCTGCCTCCTTCCTCGCCTCTGAATTCAGAGCGTACTTCTTTTGACAATCCACTCCACTCCTCCTCCACAGATACTCTAGCACTGGAATGCTCTGGTGGAAGGCAGCAACTGAATAATCTACCTTAAGAGATAGACCAATGGCTGTAGGCCTGAGACTGGATGAATACCCATAAGCAGCCACGGCGCCGCCAGTGAGGTACCTATGCAGTTCGGGCGCTTCATCATAAAGGCTACTGCCTATTATAATCCTGTTCTTGCTGGGATGCTCCCTTATCACCAAACCCATCGCTTGCATCAAATCGCCCTCTAAGCTGAAATGCCCTCTTGGATCTCTGCTCAGAAACTCTGCTAATCCGTGTCCGTCAAGCTTCTTACCGAACTTCAAAACTACTCTGTACTCCTTTACTTCAACGTTGTCTAGCTTGACATAAAACTCACCTTCTAGCGAAGGGAGCAAACAGTACAACTTCCTATCCCCATCGTAGACGGGCATTGCCTCTTTGAAAGCTGTGAGCTCTTCAAACAATCTGTTTTTTATTTCATGGGCATCTGTCCTGGATATGGCGGTGCTATGTGTGGTATGAGCTTCTGGCTGAGAAGTTTCCTGGGAGAAATTGGACTTCAGCTTCATATCCACGTCGTACTGGTAGACTTTCAGAGATGGGTCGTAACTGACGATGAAATGATTTGCAATGAGGCGAAGCAGCTTGCACCCGTTTTTCCCTCCTTGGTCGGGTCTGCTCACTGGCTTCAGATCACCCCCGCTGCCGCAACTGCTCGCGGTAGGAAGATGGGAAGAATTGCTAAGGTTGGGCTGATGGGTCTCCACTTCACCTGTTTGCTCCCCACCAAAACCTGTGATTACTTATCCAGATCCATCCCAAAAGCTATGAATTACAAAGCAACAAAACTACAAATATAGAAAACAAATAAGTTGTCTATAATGCATAATATTTTATAGCATTAGTGGATGTGATTTTGATGTTATTAGTATTGACCGTGAGTAATTATAATTGAATGGGATTTTTTTTTCTATAAAAATCAGTAAAATATGTGATGTTATATTAGTGCATCAATAAAATATGATTTAATGTACAATTATCTGTCTAATATTTGATGATGTGAACTTAAAATCTTAATTATAAGAAACTTTGTCAACTAAACTGTTATAAAAATTTGAAGGTAATTTGAAAACGTCACATATAATTTTGAGAGGTGAAATTATGGTGTTCAATTACTGAATCCTTTTTCCTAATTACCACTACATTTGCAGACACAATTTTTTGTCCTATAGGGTGGTTTCATTAATGCATGAAGTGGTTTCGTCATTGGTATATGTCTAGAAACGTTTCAAAATTTCCTTCCGGATGAATTCTGAGAGTCTTGACGTTCTACAAACCTATTTAGTTTATTCTAAACACCAAAACGGCTTATAGAAGAGGAATTAAAATGAAATACTTTAGATTATAATAGATAAAAACAGATTTTGGGAAAAAGTGTGTAAGAGAATTGTTGCAAGTGATCTTAAAGATTGTATATTGTTGTTTCACTTAGATTAAAATTCTCACGATCCATGGTTACAGCATTAAAAAAAAAACAGTTTAAAGAACAAAAATGAAAAAAGCAAATTAGACCTGCTTGCAACGTAACCTTGCACAAGGGTATTACTTACCTGAAGCCAAAGGCTTTTGAATGGAAGGCTGCTTTCCGCTTCCGGAAGAGGATGAAATCGAAACTATGTCCTCGCTGGCTGTAGGCAGGAACTTCCCAAACACCAAAACGGCTTATAGAAGAGAAATTAAAATGAAATACTTTAGATTATAATAGATAAAAACAGATTTTGGGAAAAAGTGTGTAAGAGAATTGTTGCAAGTGATCTTAAAGATTGTATATTATTGTTTCACTTAGATTAAAATTTTCACGATCCATGCTTAGAGCATTAAAAAAAAAAACAGTTTAAAGAACAAAAATGAAAAAAGCAAATTAGACCTGCTTGCAACGTAACCTTGCACAAGGGTATTACTTACCTGAAGCCAAAGGCTTTTGAATGGAAGGCTGCTTTCCGCTTCGGGAAGAGGATGAAATCGAAACTATGTCCTCGCTGGCTGTAGGCAGGAACTTCCCACTGGAGCTAACAGGCTGGGGAGCAACATCGTGGCCCCTCCCGTGACCTGTTGGCCGCCATTGGTGTTTCTCATCATGGCCTCGGTCCTCAACTCGGCCTCTACCTTGGCCTTGGTCTCCGTCTTCACCTCGGCCTCGGCCTCTACCTCGGCCTTGGCCTCCATCTTCAACTTGGCCTCTTCCTCTACCTCTACCTCGACCTTGGCCTCCATCTTCACCTCGGCTTCTCCCTCTTCCTCTACCTTGGCCTCCATCTTCACCTTGGTCTCTTCCTCTACCTCTACCTTGACCTTGGCCTCCATCTTCACCTCGACCTCTTCCTCTTCCTCTTCCTCTACCTCGGCCCTGGCCTCCATCTTCAGCTCGGCCTTGGCCTCCGTCTTCACCTCTGCCTCTTCCTCTTCCTCTACCTTGGCCTTGGCCAGGGCCAGTTTCTCTATGACCTCGGCCTTCCATAGCTATTCTCTTTGCAAGCATCAAAATCCTCCACTGCAATTAACATGGTCCATCCACATTTTGTATTTCATATTCTGGAGTAAAAGACAGTCTGGCAAAGAAATTGTCGTTCATTTGCTGATTACACGATGAAAACGGAAATTATGCATACAAATGCTCGCCACCAACGACGAAAGAAGCTCAACTTCCTTGCGAAGACCGCCAAACATATACGTTTTATGAGACACGATCCTAGTTCCCTTCGGCCTTCGCTCAATCTCATTATGATTCATTATCGATCCTTGCTCGCGAATCGGCGGTTATATCTCGAACTAATCGGACATTTCTAAGCTTCTTTATTCAGTTTTTTATAAATTATGTTAGGGAGAAGATCTCTTAATGGAGCGGGTAGTCGATAATAATTTTTGAAAAATTATCTTGTCTCCTCAGTAATTTTACGATTGATCAAAAAAAATTGTCCTTATGTAGGTTCAACTAATCAGCCACGTGAGTTAATTTTTTGTCCGCTTGGATGGTTGATCGATGATTGATCAAGATGACCCTTGGTCCTTGCATGGCGTACGATCGGTACGTGTTTGCCATGTCGTGCGGCAAGTAGGCAAGGGGCCGGGCTTAACCGGCACACTCTAAGGGTACACTCCTTAGGCGGCCGGGCCCACAGCATCTTTACATCCGTGACTTTCCCGTTTTCGTTTCACTTTTACCAAAGCCGGTTCCGTTTCCGTGAATATTATACAAAGTATAAACGGTGTCTCAAAATGTATTTACCACTTTCACTTATAAAACACCGATAAGAATATTAATCTTTGGTTATATTTAAAATAGGCTTCACATTTTTATCCCTAGTGACCATATGTTATAAGAGTATTATTTTTAGTTTTTGACATTAAAGATTTTTAATAATTATTAAAAATAAATTATTAATAATTAATATTATTAAAAATAATTATAAATTTTTAATTTTAATTTTTAAATAAATTTATTAATAATTAATTGCTAAAAAATAATTATGGCCCCAATTTTAATTTTAAATTAATTTATTAATGGTAATATTGTTAAAATACTCCATTCTTGTAGTCTAATAATATATATATATATATATATATATATTGTTAAAAATAATTGAATATTTTTAATTTTAATTTTTAAATAAATTTACTAATTATAAATTATTCATAATTGATATTTAATAAGATTTTAATATTAAGTATTTTTTATTTTTATTTTTGAAATGAATCTATTAATAATAAATTATTCATAATTGATGTTTAATAAGATTTATTTTAAAGATTTTTAGATGATAATAATAATAGATAATCAACAACCAATAATAATTTTAAAAAAAAAAAATACTAATAATAATAAAATTAATAATAAATTATTAATTATAAATCAATTATAAATAACAATTCTAATTAAAATTATTAAAATAATCAATAGTAAATTATTGATTATTAATTATTTAAAATTTAGAAAATTAATTACACATACTAATAATAACATTAATAATAAATTGTAGTTAAAATCAATTTTAAATAAGAATTTTAATTAAAATTATTAAAACTAATCAATAATAAATCATTGGACTAGTTCTACATGTTACAACCTATATTGATAAACTATTTTTGTAATCTTTTACATGCCTTTAATTGGAATTTATAATTCAGCATAGAACCCAATGTGTCTAGATTATACAACTCATACATTGCAAACAAGATCATATTGAAACTATTCAAGACTACACTTCTCAATTCTTATCCTTAATTGTGCCATGGAATCTCATCATCTAAATTATATAATCCAACTTATCTTTTTAAAATATCTATTACCCCATATCCAAGAGAAACTAATTTTTAATTGTTACACTTTTCTTTCTAACCTAATTAAGGAGCAATTAAAGTTGATCAAAAAATCACATGACTTGGGGGAACCTTCTCTTCTCCTCATCCTATTGATAACATCCATGATTATTGTTTGTATGATTCTTCCTTTATCCTAATTGATAAACCAAAGTAAATACATCATACATTAGAGTGATCTCACAATACCGGTTTACAATTTTTGGCCAAACTAGACACTAAACTGGTTTTTTCTAACTAAATTTTCACTTTCAGGCACCTATAGTGGCTTTAAACTATGATGAATTTGAAGATGATGCAAACTAGTGATTTGTGACATTTTGTCTGTAGATTCTAAATATATTTTTTCCAGAAAAATTGGAATTAGATTTCACTTCTTTTTCCATCTCCTCCAAAAACTAGTTTTTTCAGTAAAGACCATTTTAAGGAGTGATGCTCACCATATACAATATAATTTTTTTTCCATAAAGGATAAAAGTCTAATTTTTTTCGAATTTATATTTGTAACTATGATTTCTAGTGCTTTAATTTGATTTTATAGTGTTTTATTGAATATTTTTTCCTTAATCAAGATTCGAAGTCAAACCAATTACAATTCAGAGATAGGTGGATTGTATACAACATAACTATTTTTGTATGTATCAAAATTCAAAAAAAAAATTGTTGGATCAAGGACTACAATATCTAGTGCACTAATATGTTTAAATTTTTATTTTTGATAATCTACTATTTTTCCACATGTGCATAACAAAGAGTTTGATTTTTGGTGAAAAACCAACATTCACAAGAAATAAAACATAAATATAATAATTAAATTAAATTTATTTAAAATTATACTTTTTGGGAAGCTTATAATAAGGAATACATACTTACAAAAAATGAATTTTAAATGAATTCATTTGATCTCCCAAAAGGTAAATCAAAAGTGGTTTTTTATCAACATATTGATAGGTGTAAAGGAGACTCTGTTATAGGTATGGTTTAAAACTAGTGGGGTTCTATCCAAGGGGGTTTGATCTAAGGTGGTTTGATCAAACCCTCTTCAATTGGAATCCTTTAAATGAAACTTTTCAAGGCTTAAATCATTATATTTTCTAAAAATATGCAATTTTAGCAAAAATAAGGATTTCTCATAAATTGTAAACCAGTATTGTGGGATCACCCATTACATAATGATTTGATCTTCATTTCTCTCAATGAGATGCCTACCCTTTAATTCCTAATAACAATTATACGAAAAAGTATGATATATGTGGTCCACCTCCTATTATCCACTATGCTTCTATAATCAATTTATTTTATAACTATTTCATCATCTTTTCTCCTTTCCATTTTTATGCACCCCTATTCTTCACTCGAATGACTTCATGGATGCCTCATTTTTTATGATGATTTAATGGTTGTTGATCCTCTACCTAATTGATCTTTTTTTTACTCAATTTTTGTTTCCTTTTCACTCTTCTTCTCTCTAGCACAACTTGGGCCATGATATAGAGCAATAGATCTCATCAATGGTGTTACTATTTTATGCACCAAGATGACCAATATTTTACCTACACTCTTATTCCCACATAAACCTATCTAGTCACACATTCATCAAATGTCATCTTCACTATTCCTAGTAGCTATCTTATTGCAAATATTACAATAATTTCCTTCATCCATTATGCAACTTGGTATGATGAGTTCAATGAAATAGTCATTTTGGCCAAGTTAAATTCTTAATCTCTTTTCACTTCTTACTATAGCCATTATACTCTCATATGACCCCATGATAAGAATGAAATACATTCTCATTCCCATGAGTACTCTTCCCTTCTATTTTCCCAATACCTAGAACTAATCAATGGCCCTTAAAACCTTATAGAAAATCAAATTCTTTCTCTCTTTCCTCATCTAGTATTGAGTGTAAAAAAGAATGTTTATGTCCACAATAATTAAAAATACATAAAAAGGGTAAAATAAAAAATAAAAAAATAAAAACATGTAAAGCCTAAGAGAAATTTCAAATCACTTCAAAGTACTTGTCTATAAAAAATTAGTCAACTAGATCAAGATGTTATAACATATTTTTCTTTGTTTTTATCAATGATCCATCTATGAGTCATTCTAGGATGAGTTGCTAAGCTATGGTTCCTTTCTTCCCCTTCTTTTAGAATGAGCATAACCTAATATTAGACTAGTGCAAGTTACCATCTCACTTTATTCCTCCATCTCTTGATCCCTTTTCTACACTTCATTCCATCCTTTTTCTCTCAAATTCTTTGGTCAAGAATGCCTCAATCCTAGAACAAGACAAGGCAAGAATTTCATTACTTTCTCCTTTGTATCACTTCTACAACATCCCAAGCCTAACATCTACACTACTTCTATCCCATTACTATTGCTACACTTTCTTACTATCTCCATGAGATACTATAGTATACACAAAAATGTTGGATCATAACAAACTACTTGGTTTTACCATTGTATAAAATTAGGATCATGTTATAAACTGAATAGTCTACTATCTATGTGATCATTAATTATCCTTAGATCTTCTTTTTTTCTTCTTTTTCTCGACCTTTGATGATGTTAATGTTTTAATCTTACCTTTATTTTGATCTTTCCTCTCCATTCTTGGCCTCTATTTCCTCTTCATCTTTCTCCTTTCCTTGATCCTATTTTTCCCTTTGCTTTGATTCCACTTTTCCTTAGCTTTCCCTTCACTATTATATTTTTCTTTTGTTTTCTTCTCCTTAACCTTCCACTTTGTTTTGGATCTTAGTTTTTCTCTTAATGATATTATTTGGTCTATGATAAGTGGATAATGATGATCCATAATTTAGTCACTATTATACTATTAGGACTAACCCTAGTAACTCAAAATAAAGGTGTCAATTGAGTTTCTCATCTCTTTTCTTCTATTACCTTTCTTTATGATTTTTTTATGTCATTTTCACTCTACTCTCTCTTGCTTTCTTTTATTGGAGGTATTTATTCACTATATTATATATTCCTATCTACTTCACTCAAATATCATTCATTACCTCATCCTCTCACCTCCTAATCTATCACGTTCTTTATTTTTTATTAGTCCCTTCCTTGATATTAATGACATGTCCCACTTCTCTTTCTCCCTCAATGTCCCTCTTCACTCCTATCATTACCTATCAAGTGTTCACATTGAGGGAATCTCCTTATTTTCTCACCTTGGAGGTATTAGCTAGATATTCCTCATTCTTTTCATATCTTCTTGATCATCCTCTCCCCTTATGGGGACATGACCCTGGTCTTCCCCTTGCCTCTAACCACTCATAGTCTCCTTTTCTTCTTAATAACTATCTTCTTCACTCCTCACCATCATTTTTACCACTCTTTATTAGGGCATATCTTATCTCACTCCCCCTAGTGACCCTCTCTCTTATTTATACATCTTAGGGCATTATCTCATTGTAGTAATCTAGATCTTTCAATCTCTCTCCTTCTCATATTATTTCATCAAAATCCTTAACATTATCCTTTCTCCATCTTCTTGTTGGTCTTGTTTTTAAACTTGCCAACTTTAAACTTTTTGCATTTGAATTCTTTTTTCAAGTAGATCCTAGTAAAACACGCCCCAATTATCCTCAAGTTTCAAGTCTCTCATCATTTTGAAGAAGAACCTCCATTATTTTAACTAGAACCCTTAGAAGCAATGATGTAGCTCAAACAATTTTATGAAAATAATTAAATCTCAAAATCTGTGAGAGATGGTGCAAAATATTTTTACAAGGATGTTCAAGTGATAATATTTCTCCTAATGTGGCAAGATTTTGGATCAAAATTCCTTTAGTTGGTGAGATATTAAGAGTTCAAATTTTCACTAAATAGTTTGTGAAAACAATCAAATCATGAGTTCTATAAAATTTGAAGCTAAATGGTTTCGTAAGAGGATTTGTGATATTGTTATACACAATGTGGCAATATTTCACAAGAAAATATTGATCTAGGTGAAAATTTTCACAATCAAATCATGAGTTCTATAAAATTTGAAGCTAAATGGTTTGGTAAGAGGATTTGTGATATTTTTATACACAATGTGGCAATATTTCACAAGAAAATATTGATCTAGGTGAAAATTATGCATTAAAATTCATTTGTCAAGTTGGTAGATTTCTCAAAAAAGATTTATAAGGTTTTGCTAAAGTGAATTTGAGCACTTTCTAAATCCATTGACAAGTTCACAAGTCCGATAATTCATCAAAATTCTAAAAGTTGTATTGTTTGTCAATGGATTTTAAAGGTGTATCAAATTTTTGATATTCAAAATCAAATTTATTGAAATTTGAAAAAATATATTGATATTTGAAAAAATATATTGATATTTCTTGAACATTTCAAAAATAAATTAAAACTTATCAAATTTTAAATATTTAAAATCTCATTTTTAATATTTTTGTAGTTTGGTGTGTGTTCCTTCCTCTCCTAATCTTGTCTAATTATTTTGAAGCGACCAAGGTTCGTAACTAAACTATAGTTCATTCCATGTGCATGTAATTTTGAGCTTCATAGAACAAACTAAAAAATATTAATCTACTCTATTTAAAACACAAACAACACCCAAATTTAGTATAAGATTTAACCAATCATAATGAAAACATAATATAAAGATGATTTTTCTCAAATTTTGTGGTTGTAGAATTCCTTTTGAAATCTATGCAAAATATTGGAGGATAGACAAATCTTGTGAACTATTGGGACAAAATGTCTCAAAGAATTGTAATCTCATGGAGTACACTCTAATTAGAAATGTTGCATCACTACCCTCATAACAATCTCTCAATTTGTTTGTGTCTATTATGTTACTCAATTTGAAACTCAATTGTGGTACTTTAATTTCATTGTCAAATTGTCATTTGTGTGTCAAGTTTGTCAAAATTCATAATGATTAATTTTTAATAAAATCATATATCATGTTGTCAAAATCTAGAATGTCAAATTATAAATTGTTATAATGAATTTTAATTTTAAATAATTAATAACCAAAAATTTATTTATTGATTATTTTTAATAACGTTAATTAAAATTGTTATTTAAAATTGATTTTTAACTATAATTTATTATTAATGTTTTTATTATTATGTGTAAATTTTTCTTTTAATTTTAAATAATTAATAATCAATAATTTACTATTTGATTATTTTAATAATGTTAATTAGAATTGTTATTTATAATTAATTTATAATTATTAATTTTATTATTATTAATAATTTAAAAAAATTAATTAATATTGATTGTTGATTATCTATTATTATTATCATCTAAAAATATTTAAAATAAATCTTATTAAACATCAATTATGAATAATTTATTATTAATAGATTTATTTCAAAAATTAAAATTAAAATACTTAATATTAAAATCTTATTAAATATGAATTATGAATAATTTATAATTAATAAATTTATTTAAAAACTAAAATTAAAAAATATTTAATTATTTTTAACAATATTAATTACTAATAAATTTATTTAAAAAATTAAAATTAAAAATATATAATTATTTATAATAATATTAATTATTAATAATTTATTAATAATAATTATTAAAAATCTAAAATATCAAAAATTAAAAATAATACTCTAAATATAACGAAGGATTAATATTCTTATCGTTGTTTTATAAGTGACAGGGCTAAGACATTTTGATCTACCGTTTATACTCTTATAACATATGGTCACTAGGGATAAAAATGTGAAGCCTATTTTGAATATAACCAAAGATTAATATTTTTATCGGTGTTTTATAAGTGAAAGTGGTAAATACATTTTGAGCTACCATTTATACTTTGTTATAATATTCATGGAAACAGAAACAAAAACAGAAACGGCTTTGGTAAAAGTGAAACGAAAATGAGAAAGTCACGGATGTAAAGAGGTTGTGGGCCCAGCCACCTAAGGAGTGTACCCTTAGAGTGTGTCGGTTAAGCCTGGCCTGGGCAAGGCACCACTACTTTCTAACATTAAATGCACGCCACATCTTCTTTCCCTCTCGACTAGCCACACTAACTCTACATCCATTCCCATTTACTTGTATGGGATGGTGCCAACTTTCCATGCATTGTAGCCTTCAATGCTTCATTACCATGCATATTGTTGATGGCAATGTTACTCGCAGCAACAGGGCAAATAAATTCTTCACAGATAGACCCGAAGAGCCTACCTTCTTAAAAGACTTAACCAAAGATGTAATCCCAGGGGATCCATATGATAGGACAAAGGTTGGCTTAGTTCAATCCCAAGTCTCCGATAGTTAGGTCTTGATAGTACTAGGTTCACTTTAGGGTATGATATGATAGTGTTGTTAATCTCAAAGGGACTATGGTTGTTTGAAATTATATGTATTAGACGCTAAATTTTACTTAGATCACAAAATAATATCATGAAATTGAAAGATTTGGAATAATATTTCATGAATATCAACAAATTTGCTATCACTTCAGTAGATTTAGCTTTAAGCATTTAGCAATTTCATATGAAACGAAAGATTTTCAATAAATTTTCATTCATTCATCTATTTTTTGAAACATTTTTCTAGAATTTAAACACCTATTCTAAAAGAAAGCATAAAAATACTGAAAATTAAAATTTCTCCTAGTTATTCTCCATGCATGCCCCAAAGAACTAACCAAATTGAAACAAATTGCTTTATACTTCACCAGAATTATTCATAGCTACATATAAAACAATGTGATATTTTAAAGAGGGGGGTTTTAGTCTGGACACCGAGTAGGTTCTGCATGCACCCTTAAACGGCTCAACACACAGTCTTGTTCAGCTAAACTAACAAAACTAGCTACAAAGATTCATGAGATAGGTAGCTATCAAATTGGCTTCAATATTGATTACTATCTATGTGCATACAAGTTTTTAGACCAGAATGATTCAGAAAACAGGAAAAAAGAACAAAACTTAGAGAAGTTTTGGCTCTTCCGGAATCCACAAATTTTTAACTTAAAAAGAAAGATTCTTTGGCCTTTTATAGAAGTAAGGCACAAATAGGATAAGACAAATACATGAGAGGAAATCCAAGGGATGAATCACATCAAGGCACTTGGAATGTAGCGACTGGTAAGAGAATTGTAATTGAAATCAATGAAGGTCAACTCCAATTACACATTGAAGCACTTCGAGCTTTAATCCTTTCTCTTTGCCAGGAAAATATCTTGAATCAAGATAGTGTGCAGGAAATTTCCCATATATTCAGAACGATTACTCTATCACCCTATTCCCACACTTTGTTCTACTCCGGGTTTGCTACTCTCAGGAATGGGCTTCCCTAAAGATTGGCACTTGTTTCCATCGTAGGTACAATACCGGGATCTCTAGCATTCCAATGGACTCAAAGCCCTCTACCTTATAACCTCCCAAAGTACGCAAATTGATCTAGATATAATTTTATCCATGATTCAAATCCTAACCATCCATACTTGAACTCTGCATCTCCTGCAATCACAAATTCCACTCGTTAAATCCCTTAAAAAAAACATTTATAAACATCTATAAACATCTATAAACCATTATTCAAATGTTATCACATAAATTTCTCATAAATAATATGATTTCTAGCATATCACAAATTCTTGCATGATTATCTTCTATATACCAGATAACCAAACTATCGGACTCATTGGATAACCACAAGATTTTAAAACTTTATTTTACATTGCTACCTAGTACCCAGTATTTGACTTTACCCATGAACTTTCCCCAAACTTCGGTTTTACTAGAACTTCCATCTTACTAGACCTCAACTTATTGGACTGGAACATTTTGCTTACATTCGCATTACCTTTTCACCTTTTCAAAACTTCTCGATTCCCGGTATCCAGTACCTGGAACACTACACTATGATGTACTCTTTTATTAAAAATTTCTCTTTGCTCTTCACTTCCAGTGATCTTTTCAGCTTGCTAGCTCCTGCCATAAGAGTTAAATTTTTCACTTGGGTCCCCAAGTCTTATAGTCTAAAGGAGTGTTGTGAGACCACAAAACACATATCTCGCTCATTAACACCCCACAACCAAGACATCTCTTCCTCATATTTGAATTTTAATAGACACTAAAACATTTTTGCCTCTACTTTGTTTCACTAAGCCTTCTAAGAAAGGAATGGTCACCAATGCTTGTTCCTTGGTCATTCTCCTCTTCAATTCCATCATAATGTCTAAGGTAAACATTGACCAATGGAATGGTTGCTAATACTTTATAATATAAATTTTGTTATCTTTGTTTTCCGATTGATTTGGTTGAATGCTACCTTGTTTCTTCATTTTCAGGTTTCAACAAATAATGGAATGATCGTCGATGCTACATTGTTGCTCGTTTCTCTTCTAGGTTGTCATCTACAAGTGTTCGACCCAAGTGAGGATTCTTATCCTCACTAAGGCAATGAGCCATCACTTCTTTGTTCTTCTCTTTTCTTTTTATTCCTCTTTTTTTAGTGCTTCTATCAATAAAGGTTTTTTGGTTTTTTCTTTTTTTGTCATTCTTTTATTTCAAGTTGAATGCGTGATTATTATTTTTTCAACTGTAGACTAAAACAAAAAAATCAAAAGATTACAAACTTCAAAACTGTTGTTCAAGGGTGTTAATGCACACAAGTGTATTTTATGTTTTATAACACATTTTTTTGTTATGGTAACTCTAATCTTCTATTAGAGCATCATTATGACCTACCTAGTTTAAGTTATAAATATAAGTTTATGGTTCTTTCAATTGGTTACTTTAGACTAACAAATTGAAAGAAAATGGGTTATCATTAGTTTTATTGGCTAACAATAGCATTGTAAATTTGGTTTTTTTTTTCATTATAATCTCTACACATATTGTGCTTAATAATTTTTCAAATGTCTTTTAAACTCGTAATAGGTTTAGGGTTTCCCTACATTTATTCATGAAGTTATTAATAGGCTTTATGTGTTGTTCTTAGGATCTCTATTTATATTGTGTTTATTAATGTTTAAGATGTAGTTTTTAACATTTAATAGGTTTATGGCTTACCTACATTTTTTCATAAAGTTATTAATAGGCTTTACCTATTGTTCATTAAGGTCTTTGGATATATTGTGCTTAATAATGTTTAAGATGCTATTGTTCACCCTTAATCGGTTTAGGTTTTCCTACATTTATTCATGAAGTTATTAATAGGCTTTAGTTGCATTTATAATTTTCCTTTTTTATTCATCCTAGATTTTGAAGAATGGAAAAAGGGTCTATGTTATAGCTAGATGTCAACAATGTTGCTTTGTTTTGTGGTGTAAACTTTCAATCACTCTATCTTTAGTCCCTTACAATTTTATATCATTATAATCACTACAAAAAAATTATTGTTTCGATATTTTAGATGTATGAATGTATGTTTCCTCTTGTAAATGTAACCTTTGTGCAAATTATTTCCTTGTTTCAATTTTTATGTAATTTTACTATAATCTTTACATGGCTATATATCTTTAAAGCCTTATGAGGCTAATGTAAGTCTTATTGTTAGATCATTGATTGTCATCAACCAATTATCTTTTTAGTTTGGTAACTACGAGCAATCCATTTCGATGAGTCTTTGTTTTGATTTGTATGTTACTCCCTTTTATTCATGTCTAAGTTTATCTAAATACCTCACCATGACAAATATTTTAAATATGAATGTATTATGACACTAATCCAATAATCATATGACAATCTAATCAAGGTAAAAATCCAATATTCATGTATGGAACTTTACTATTTGGAAAATTTGATGTCCAAATATCAAGCACAATTTATCCCATGGATCATTTCCTCACTATGGAGATTATATTAAATCAATGTAATTTCTGACATGTTCATCGACCATTTTATCGATTGAACCATAGTTTGTAGTGGATATACAATAATTACAAATTTCTAAGGTCCTATATCATATCAATTAAACCATAGTTTGTAACAACCAAAGTTGATCATCGTTCTCACTAACAAAATCATTGTATTCAACATTCTTGCTAACAAAATCATAGAATTCATCTAAACTCTCTATCATATCATTTTTTTTTTAAATCAATTTCACTTGTATATAGTTCAAGTCACATACATTACTCTCACTTTCTTCAACTAGGACTACAAACGTCATTTTGGTCATTCTCATCCACTAATAAAATTTACTTCATCATTATAATTAAATAGACATAAACTATAGTAAATTAAAAATTGTCTTTGCCCTTGCAATTGCATATTGAGCTTTACAAGATTTTATATATAAAATATAGTGAAATGCATTACTATCTATGGCTACTAGAAGGTATGTTGATATGTAGAGTAGAGGGATTTCAGCAGTTGAAATTGATAGGGTACTATCTATAGCTACTTTTATCTCAACCTCTATATTATCTCTCCCATTATCTTAACTCTTACACTCTACTAATGGTTCCCTATACACAATGCTAGCCTAACTAACAAGATTTTAAACTAAGTGCATATATGCAATTTTTAGTTACACTATAAATTCCTATTTATTATGTGTTGTAAATTTTATACCCACTCTACTCTAATTGCATGCATGTAAATGCCTATACATTTTATACAATGTAAATATTGTAGAAATTGTGTTGTAAATACCTATCTCTTTTATATGATGTAAATGTCATTGCCAGTATTGTGTAAGTGCCTATATGTTCTATACAATATAAATATTGTAGAAATTGTGTTGTAAATACCTTGAATCTCTTTTATATGATGTAAGTGTTGTTTCCATTGTAGTGTAAATACGTACCTATTCTATACGATATAAATTTTGTAGACAATGTGATGTAAATTCCTATCTCTTCTATAATGATGTAAATTATCTTGCCATTATTGTGCAAATGCTTATTTATTCTATATGATGTAAATGTCTATCTCTTTTATATGATGTAAATGTTGTTCCCAATGTTGTGTAAATGCTTTTTTATTTTATACAATGTTAATGCTCTAGCCACTATTTTGTAAAGTTTTGCATATTTGTTGTGCATTTATCATTTCTAGTTATATTGTTAATGTATACTTATTGTATATGATGCAACTATTCTAGCCATTATAGTGTAAGTGCATATATAGGGTTTTTATTTATACTGTTAATTCCTATCTATTCTATATGATGTAAATGATGTAGCCACTAATGTAACTACATATATCTCATTTGCAATTTATGTTAGTGTAAACTTGGAATATTAACATTTTGGGTTGTAACAATTTTGTGGCCATGAAAAATATCACTAATCCCTAAGCTTAAACTTGCATAAATTATAGACAATCCCTCCTCAATTGATAGGAAACCCAATTTCTAATATTATGTCTACATAAATTGAAAAGATACACTATGATTGTCTCAACTACATATGAAGCAACCACCCATAATAACATATTGATTTCCAAATATCAATTGCTTTGTAAACAAAATGCATGGTCATTTATCCCATCAAACAAACTAATATGTCTTATATAGATCATCATCGAAATAAATTTTTCAAGTGATATTTGTAAATTAAGTAGTACATATAAATTCATCCCTACATACTTACTAGCAACACACTCGAAGTTGTGAGACTTACCAATCAAGCAATCAAAACAAGAGGAAAAAAAATTAAGTCTTCAACCCAAGCAAGCATTCAACCAAATTAATCAACCTATCAAATTAACATGTAAATTTATAGCCACCTTTCTCTTAAAAAATTTAGCATTAAACATGCTTTGATGATGTGAAGAAACCTATCAACTAGGACCACATTCTAGTATAAAACATCAATCTGAGGTGACAACAATATTTGCATCATATAGGCATTTATAGAGCACTAGCAATATAATTTACATCATAAAGGGTTTTTATTTATACTATTAATTCCTATTTGTTATATAATGTTAATGATGTAGCCACTAATGTAACTACATATATCTCATTTGCAATTTATGTTAGTGTAAACTTGGAACATTAACATTCTGGGTTGTAACAATTTTGTGGCCATGACAAATATCACTAAGCCCCAAGCTTAAACTTGCATAAATTATAGACAATCCCTCCTCAATAGATAGGAAACCCAATTTCTAATATTATGTCTACATATTGAAAATATGCACTATGATTGTCTCAACTACATATGAAGCAACCACCCATAATAACATATTGATTTCCAAATATCAGTTGTGTTGTAAAAAAAATGCATGGTCATTTGTCCCATCAAACATACTAATATGTCTTATATAGATCATCATCGAAATAAATTTTTCAAGTGATATTTGTCTTAAGTGGTACATATAAATTCATCCATGCATACTTGCTAGCAACACACTCAAAGTTGTGAGGCTCACCAATCAAGCAATCAAAACAAGAGGAAAAAAATTAAGTCTTCAACCCAAGCAAGCATTCATCCAAATCAATCAACCTCTCAAATTAACATGTAAATTTGTAGCCACCTTTCTCTTAAAAAAATTAGCATTAAACATGCTTTCATGATGTGAATAAACCTATCAACTAGGACCACATTCTAGTATAGAACATCAATCTGAGGTGACAACAATATTTACATCATATCTAGGCATTTATAAAACACTAGAAATATAATATACATCATATAGGACAATAAACCTAAGCTAGTATGAGGTCGTAGAATATGAGACTTAGTTTCCCAAAGGAATTTTTGGGTTAAGCTATGTTTTAGTCTACATTTCAAAATAATATGTGGATAAGTGCAACATAGTTTAACACTAAAAATTATTTAGCATAATCAAGTACCCCAATGTAAATACATCATACTAGTATGAACTAATACAAATGACGGCCTAGAAGATGAGCTACAAGCACCAACCTAGCATTAATGACCATTCCTTTTGCTAAAGCCATAACCAATACAAAGCTTAAAGGAACATGTTTTGGAGCCTATTAAAATTAACTATTGTAAAGAGGAGTCTCAATAGTGGGTTGTTTTGTGAGTAATAAATCCAAGGTATCTAATCATGAAAGGTTCTAATGTATGGAATGTTAGTTCCATCCCATACAAGTAAATGGGAATGGATGCAAAGTTAATTTGGTTGATCAAGAGGGAAAGAAGAGGTGGTGTGTGTTTAATATTAGAAAGTGTAATAAAGTTAGTGGTCCCCTACCGGCTCATCATGTAGCATAGCAAACACGTGTTGATAAGATGGTATGCAAGGATTAGAATTCCTCTTCACCCACCATTGGTCAACCTTCTAAATAGACAAAAAATTACCCCACTCCACCTCTCTTCAACATCCATGTGGTAGATTAGTTAAATACTCATCCCAAAAAACTGCATGTCATTTCCATATGGTGAACATAAATGTGAAATCACCTTTCATTGTCAATTGAAATAATAGTAAGGGTATGTGCACCAAGTTGTGACACAAAAATGGCTCTTAAGATGCCACTTTTTTTCTAAAATCAATAAAGTTTGATCTA
>VDFB02026803.1:0-13869 GCA_007258455.2 Sequoia sempervirens | reverse complement strand
ATAAGAAATGGCCACAAACATATAAATCCACTGAACCTTTGTAGAAAAGGGAACTAAACACACCCAATTATCCTTTCAAACCAATATTACATAAGAAGGATTCATTTTCCACGAACTAAACTCAATAAATCACCACTATACATAGTCATTTATAGATTTTCACAGTTTTTCAGAACTAGGGCTTTATAGAAACTACCCCAAACCATCTTCTCAGACCCTACAACTCTAGAATCTTTTAAAATACTCAAAAAACTACCTTTTCACCAATTTATAGGAATTTCCCATAGTTATAATTTGAGAAAAGCAATTTTTAATACCCACTGCTTACCCTAAACCAGGGTTTTACCCGTCTAAGAAGATTTGCTTATATCTTTTCCAAACTTCAATGAATTTTGATGAAACAAAGTGCAAAATTAAATAGATTCATAGGGATTTCAAGTGCAATGGAGGAGGATAGGATTTAATCACAAAACATGGTCGTAACTAACTTTTCAACTGCCTAAAACTAACTCTTCAACTACCTACCCTTTCATCTTCCACCTTTTTACAAAATGTTGCATTTTTGCATTTTTTTTTGACATGACAACAATTAGCAATTTTTGCAACTTTTAACACTTAATTCCAATGACTCCAAAATTCTATGGATGACCTAAAACAAGTCTATTATGGTCATTTAGACCTTATGACAACATTATATTATCAACTCTAAGTCAAAATCCTACAGTTACCTCTTGGAGGCATGATCATTGCTTGGGTGCACCTGCACCAAAACCATAAACTACTAACATTATCTACTGCAAGGATTTTGTGCTTATTTTTATAAATTATAAACACTTCAATTTTATAAGGTGAATGAACATTATTTGTTATGTTTGGTAAGTCCTAGGTATGCATGCTCTCTCCTTAAGCCTGGTGCAAACTTGGAGATCATAAATACCTTAAGATTTGTATTTTGTTTGTTTACTTGAGGAATTTATTGTTTGTGTATGCTCTTCCCTCGTGACTCCAAAGAACGATCTTGGGAATAAAAAATAACTTATTTTCCATTTGCTTATATTAGGAGGCCTGCTTGGGGATTTCATCACCTGAAGGATGACCTCAACCATGTTTATCGGTGGGGTATAAAATGGGGGAGAATGAAAGTTATACACCAAGGTTTGGCTAGTGTCCTTTAAGCCAAGCCTCACAACCCTTGGTCCGTTGAGATGTGTGTTTACTTGTAAGTTCGTAATAACAACAACTCTCGATAGAAAAATAATTTCTATCTCTCTTTAAGATACACCTCAAATAAATAAATTGCTGAAATCAAGTTCTCTGTGTCAGTCAAGGACAATGCATAAACAAACTTATTAATATGTGAAAATGCTGGTAATCACAATCGGACCTTACTACAAGCAAACTGTATCTCTCCAATTTATCAGGTTTTGCAATATTATGATCATAAATCCTAAATCTAACCAAATAATAAAGAAACAAAAAAAGATGACGGTGCAAGAGATGTAATGAAATCTAAACTATTTCTAGGATGAACAATGCAAATGATAAATACCTGGAACAGACCAATCTCAAATAACCAATTCCTGCTTAACCCACAATGCAATATCACAAGAACGGTGCAATCTTCTAAGGCATATAGATTTTCAAATCATAGACATTCATCCACAATCGAACTAAGCACAAATAGATGTAGGGTCCAGGTTGACTTCACTAGCCTACTACAATCAGATAGTTACTGGGAGTATAGACCAGAGATTGCTACAGACATTCCAAGCATAAAACCATGAACACTATTCACCAAACTAATCTAATTCTAAATCTAACGTCAAATCTTATATCTTCAAGCAATTTCAAAGATGGAACAACAGGAACCATTCAAGATAAACTAACACAAAAGAATTCACCAGAAACCACAATGACTTCAATTATATTAGATCACCAAAATGTAGCAACAATTCCACTATTCTATGTTACAACATTTGCTTCAAAGAACTAACTACTATCTCTACTACAAAATGCTCTAGCTCTTCTCTTAGTCTAGCTTGTCTCTATTATCTGTCTAACTAACTCCTTACAAATGAGGCAGGAATGCCATTTATAGAGAATCCTCAAACATGCCTGCCTACCAAACATTTCAAGTAAAAATAAAAGAAAACCAAAAGCCCAGCCCCTGGTGAATTTCAAAATAAGGCATTACATTAAATGTCAAAGCATCATAGTCGGCCCAAACATATTCTCAACGAGCTCTATCAACAATACTCTTATAATAATAGGGAAGTAAGAATCTCAAAGCTGGTACTAATTCATCAGCTTCCTTTATCTCAAGGTTCTGATCCAGCGATTCATGAACCTTCAAAAACACCCTATCTAACTCAGCAACAGGTGGCAAGGGTAGGATTCTGAGCTGACATTCAATTGATCCAATTTCTTCCCTTGACCGCTTGACTGTTGTATCCCAATCACCCTTATATGCCAAGTACTTATCCACCACAACCAGATAAGTAGCCGCATCATCCAATTGGTGCCCAGTCACCGAATTTTCAATATCAGGGGCATAGACATCATGCCACCATTCCCTCAATTATTCTAAGCTCAAGTACTTAGGGTGATCTTCCTTCTGCCAGTCATTATTTCGAAAAAGGTGATGCATCCATCATAAACATCAGTTAGATTACCATCCATCTGCTTCTTTTGTTTATAGATCTTCTTGATGGCATTCTGTCGAATTTGCAGGGCTTCAAACCACTCCCAAGGCTCATTAACCCTAAATGAAGAAAGAATTCCATCAGTAACTAGCCAATCCCTACTATACTCCATGATTACTTTAGTTTTCTGCAATAAAAGATCAATATCCTCCTTGTCCTGAGATAAAACATACTCTAATAAATCCTTAGCCCTTATTGCATCCTTTCCAGTTGAAAGGATTTCCTTTATTGCATCATCTCCTCTTAGTTCCACTTCCTTCAACCAAACACATTCCTCAATGCAGCCCGATCAACACATGCCCTATAATAATAGGGAAGCACAAATCTCAAAGTTGGCATTAACTACCGCCTCCCTTATCCTTGTTTTGATCCAGCGATTCATGAACCTTCAAAAACACCCTATCCAACTCAGCAACAGGTGGCAAGGGTAGGATTTTGAGCCGACATTCAATTGATCCAACTTCTTCCCTTGATCGCTTGACCGTTGTATCCCAATCACCCTTATATGCCAAGTACTTATCCACCACAGCTAGATAAGTAGCTGCATCATCTAATTGGTGCCCTGTTACAACATTTTTAGTATCAGGGGCATAGACATCATGCCACCATTCCCTCAATTGTTCTAAGCTCAAGTACTTAGGGGCAATCTTCCTCCTGCCAGTCATTATTTCGAAAAAGGCGATGCATCCATCATAAACACCAGTTAGATTACCATCCATCTGCTTCTTTTGTTTATAGATCTTCTTGATGGCTTTCTGTCGAATTTGTAGGGCTTCAAACCACTCCCAAGGCTCATTAACCCTAGATGAAGAAAGAATTCCATCAGTAACCAGCCGATCCCTACTATACTCCATGATTACTTTAGTTTTCTACAATAAAAGATCAATATCCTCCTTGTCCTGAGATAAAACATGCTCTAATAAATCCTTAGCCCTTATTGCATCCTTTCCAGTTGAAAGGATTTCCTTTATTGCATCATCTCCCTTAGTCTGTACCTCCTTCAACCAATCTATTGTAGCCATGGTAGAAGCTTTCATCTTTTCTATTTCAGAGATGGTCTCTTTTGGCAAGAAACCAGCAGTAGCAGAAGAAGATGGGTGGAAAGATTGCAAAGGCTTCATTAAATCTTCTAGACATTTCCTTAGCCTTTCATTCTCTTTCTTTAGCTCATGTTTAGACTGTGTTTCCTTCCTTAATCTCCCAATTATCACTGCACTGGACCCCTCATATTCTTCAATAGCTTGCTCCATAGAAGCGGGCCCAAGATTGATGGTCTGTACATTATAATCCTTCCCAGTGACCTCATCTCTACCTTTATCAGCAGCAGGGGTAGCAATATGAATAACCCTGTTACTATCCTCATCCCTTTCAATCTTTGAAACCACCTTGGCTGCCTTCTTCTTCTTTCCCTTTCCAATCTTGGCCAACATTTCGTCCCAATTGAGAGGAGTGTCCTCAACAATGACCTGTTTCCTTTTGATTTCTTTATCCAACCAATCCGGAACAGCAGGATCCACCCGGACTTCATCTTTCGTGAGCTCTTCACGCTGATCTAATGTCTCATCCTTTTCCTTTCCAAGAGATTGATCACCTTGATTCCCCAATTCGGGTTCTTCTTCTTGCAGGGGTGATGGAGTCTTAACAAGGACATCTTATTTCTCAGGGGATCTATTATCTTTGCTACCTACAAGAGAATCCTCATACTGTACCAGCGGGGAAGGATGCACTTCCACATCTCCAACCTCAAGCTCAGTAGCTGCGCCATAAAGTTCTCCATCCTTAAACGGTTCTGCTTCCTCACTAGTCTCATGCTCTTCGCGAGTTGTCTGCTCAGGTATACCCAATGGAGGAGAGGTATCTTTCTGTTGTTCCACAGTGGATGCCACTGGAAGAGGATCTGTCTCTTGCATGGTCTCCTTGGGAGATGGAGTTCTTGACCTTCTTGAATAAACCTGGGTTTTCTCACCTGAACTCTCCACATCAACCACATGAGGATCCGCCTTATCCTTGGAAGCCTCTTGACCTTTCTTCTTAGAAGCCCTGGTTGTCCTTGTCCTCTTTGGCTCTAGAGGAGTGTCTTCCTTTTCTGCTTTCTCAAGTTCCTCCTCTTCTGTAGACTTACCTATTTTCACAACATAACTTCTCTTCTTTCCTCTAGGCTTTCTTTTCTTTTCAGGCTCACTCTCCTTGGGACCTCTGATTTTAATTTTAAAAGGTGAGCTTCCCTTAGTGTTTCCTGTAGAATCATCCTCACTGGACTCCTCTGAAGTGGAATGAGCATTCAAATTTCCCATCAGATTGAAACTAAAGGGTACCTTTTCACTTTCCAATTCCCATACTTTATGCTTCAGCCATGACTTGGTAGATTTCACAATAGGAGCCATTAATTCCTCCAGTTCAGTTATTTCCTTTTCTGAACAGTTTACCTCTCCAATGGGTCTGTCCTTGACTGATTCATATGCATGATCCTGGACTAAATTCCCGTCATCCTCCAACTGATCAGGAATCAACTTGACATTGTACATTCTAATCACATCAGCTCGAAGCCTAGAATATCTTTTCTTTCTCACCTCAAAGTCATCCTTGTTATTCGCCTAGTAGTCCTCTAGATCATCTTTATGGTGATATTCTTTGGTAGCTTTCTTCTGTGCTTCACCAGTAATATCAAAACTTGCCCTCTTTGAATGGAAAGAGAAACCATAAGTACTCAATTCCTCTCCTGATGCATGAGCCGATTGGATTGAAGGGAAAACCTCAACTATACCAATTTTCAAAGGAAAGTCCCCACCAAACCCTGTCTTGTGCTTCTCTCTTTTAACAACGGCATTGAAATCATAGATCTTCCTGGTAACCTCCAAGAGTATGATATGATAAGTGGGATACCTTGGTAGTCTGTATGGAGCAGTCGGACATCCATCAATTCTGATATAAGAAAAGGTGGGGAATTGTATAAACCAAGCTCCGTATTTTTTGATCAGCTCCTTGGCCCCATCAAAAATTCTCACATGTTCTGTGTTATGAAGCAACCTAGTAATATGCATAGTAAATGCATCATTTGCTCTTCTATAATTTAGATTCCCTAGGTGCAACTCAGGGTACACTTCATAGATGACATCTTGTCCAAATGTTCCTTTTGGATTCAATCCCCTGTATGGATAAAATCTGGCAAGCACATATATCACATAAGATGACATGGTGAATTTATTTGTCTCCAACACATCTCTCAGCTACCTGTCAATCATTGAACTGATAATCCCTGCCCAGTGGTAATTAATACCTTGCTTAATCCTATTAATGACATGCACCATCCAATTCTCCAATGCCCCAGCACTCTTCAAGCCAGCCACCCTGCTCAACAGTGTGATTGCATCATATATATCTTGTCATAACTTGATCCTGTGTAACTGCTCAGGCAGCTTGGAGAAATAAGACTTTGGCTTTTCCAGCTAGGAATTGATCATCTGCTGGGCTTTGGTAGGCTCATCCTCATAGTAAGTTCTAGCCAATTCCATGTCCAAGGCACACACACATGGTAAGTTTGGCATATCAAATGCCTGGGCAATGGAAACCGGATTAAAGTTGGCCAACACTCTTCCATCAGTGCTGAAAATTCTCTGTGTATCAAAATCATAGTCCCGGGCACATTCCAATATCAACTCATAGCATTGAACTGCAGGAGGAAATCCTGCCACATGAACCATTTCGGACTTCACCATTCCCTTTGTCAGGGCTGATAAATCTTTATGAGCTATCCTTTCCTTGAACTCTTCATATCTCCATGCTCCTTCATTGGTATCAGAGACCTCAGACCAAACTGAAGCTATCTTACTATGAGGCAACTGACTTTTCACATCTAGCCTCAACCTTTCTGTGTCCGTAACTGAAGACCCCTCTTTGTATCCCTTGGCCTTTCCTGCCGCTGCCTTGCTCGATTCAGCCTGCATTCACAAAAGAACCTCATGAACATCCCATTATCATCCATATTTCAATCAAAGGTTAGCCTTGAAACCACATGAAATAATTAAGATCAATCATTAATCATCATTCTTGAAAATCTAGGAAAATAAAGTAATCCAGGAAAATCCAGTCAAGGCAGAATTCAGAAAAATCTGACCCAGACGGACTCCTGCTACCAAGACATCATTCATCAAATAAATCATTAATACAGACAAAAGAGATGCGTGATTATCATGAGATTCATTCATTTAGCAACAAGAAATCATCATCCAACATTTAATTCATTACTTCAATTTCGAAAATCCAAATCAAGCGAAACTAGGCAGAAAACTGGAAGAATCCGGACAATTTGGATTTCCGCGGGCAGCTCGAAACTCCGGGAACTCATCATACTCCAGGGAAATGGCAAAATCCGGGAAAATCCGGGTGCGTAGAAATTCCACGGACACCTCGGAAACCTGACGACCGTTCGACGCATAGACCATTAACCGAGTAATCATACAAACCTCCCTATTTGGATTCCACGAAGATAAACTCGACCCCAACAAGCCAAATTTTGATTGCACATGAATTTAACTCCCAAAAAACTCTCAAGTGATTGATCTTTGCAATGAAATGATGATGCCCTAAAATTGACAGCTAAACCTCCGCCATGAGAGCTAAAGCAAGCTCAAAATTCAGACACAATCCCTCAAAATGATGACACTAGGGCGCACCAGGGTCTCAAGTGTTGCGAACAAGGTCAAGCTAGACGCAGGACATGAAGGTCGCGACAACTGCACCCAACTTAACAACCTTGGGCAGACATACCGAAACCCTAATCTTCACAAAATATAGCAGACTACGCGCCAACAAGGCAAGGCCCTAACAGAAACACCTAGCCACAGGGGTATACCTGACATTCGATTGATAAACGAACGGATGCACAGTGCGAGTGGTAAAACCCGTGGAAGGGTGAGTTCAAACCCTAATTCGATAAATATGTGGTCATGAAAATAAACAAGGGCCGACCCAAATAACCACCAATCGACAACTTGAAAGATTCGATCAAAGCGCAAACAAAAGGAGAAGTCAGTAACAACTTACCATGGATCAACTCTGAATGAAGCTCAAGCCCGAGGAAGTAACTGCGAATCAGGGTGCCCTAGCGACGAAAATATTCAACACAAGCGCTCAAGCAATCCACACGCGAACAGACCAAATCCAACGACCAAAGCTCAAAACGAAAAATCCTAAGCGCTAGAGCAGATGACAAATGAATAATGAAATCATGAAGAGCACTAAAAGCCTTTAAATCTGCTCACAATCGCGCCAGAGAAGATGTACCCCAAGCATTAATGGCTGATAAGACATATGGAGGAAATCCGGAAACCCGAGCCCAAATCGGAATTTAAAAAAAAAACCAAGCCAGACGGACAATCCCAGGAGTGAACACAAGTCTGAATGCGCACCGCCCGGGACTTCGGCCTTGGTCAGGAAAATCCGGTGACGAGAAAATCCCGGATTCGTAAAAACCCAAACTTGAAAATCCAACTTCGGTGACCGGATGATGGACGGGACAGGAAAATCAGATTGAACCACAAATTCAGGACCTAGGGCAAAACCAGACTTCCATTAAAAACCAAGTTTGATCAATTCAACCCTCGGGGGTAAGGCCGAGGGCAAAGCAAGACCAACATCCTAAGACCTTGAAATCAATAAAAACCAAAGGTCAGAGACATCCAAAAATCAAAAGAGGGGTCCCCTACTCCAAGTGGGGGCGTGTGTGTGCAAGAATGCACAACAAATGGCATTTCTGGCTGAGAATGCTCGAGCATTTGGAGTGACAGATGGAATCAAGAACCCGGAGACTTATGGTTTCAACTCATCCATCCTATCACCACACTGCTTGGTTAAACCAAAGAACCCACAAGTCTTAAACTTTCCTACACTAAGGTCCGGGGTATTGTTGCACATGCATTCATTACCGCCAGCTACAAAGAGGCAAACTTACCCAGTGCGAATAGGCTACATAAAGAGATTCATACTCTAAGAAAGCAACACGGATGGAGCCTCCTTTGCCGGTCAGGGCGTCCATATACGATGGGGTTATCGTTGTGATTCTTCTGAACATAGCTCTACTGCCAGTCAGGCGTCCATAGCCCCGGTAGAGATATCCAGATTCCCCTGATGAGTTGAATTTAGTCTTTTAACTTTCAACATTAGCTCTTTCTTTTATGATATTTCTTGTCTTTTCACTGCTTTCACTTCAACCTGTGAATAGTGAAGTTCACACTTAGGGATGAGAACCATAGTGGCACTAGAGCAGAAAAAAGATTTTTCACCTATCCAAACTTCATAAGGACCTTATGCAACTTCAGGTATCTTTAATATTCAAAAATATGAGACCCTAATGTATTCCTGTTCAATCTAACCAGAAGACGCTTTTCTTTAGACACAAGGATATGTGACATTGGGTAGAGAATTCATACCATGATATTAGGAAAAGATGATTAAAGTTTGTAAGGGAAATACTGAGAGCGCCACACCTACTTTGTCACCACTGTCATACAAATGCAACTGGAGATCCCAAAAAGAGCAGGAACCAAGAGTAAGAGCAACACAAACCAAAGCAAAACAAACTGAAAGGAAACCTACTCTAACCAAAGCAAAAAAACATAAAGCAACCTAAACTAACTATATACAAAAGTAGAGAGTTGAAAACAGCTCAGGATTGGAAATAATGTTTCAAATACTGCCCATTGATGGGCAGTGGAATGTCTTCCCCCGTGAGATTCCTCAGACAGAAGGCATTATCTCCAAGTATTTCAGCAATCTGATATGGACCAAGCCACAGTTTATCAAACTTCCCATGGTCCCTTTTTCGATCATGAGGTTTATCCCATTATAACACAAGGTCAGAAATCCTAAAGGCTTTGACTTTAGCCCTTCTGTCAAACCACCTCTTAACTACCCCCTGATGTTTGGCAAAGTTCTCAAGGGCATCGTCTTGTTTTTCTTCAAGGTTCAGTAGCTCCATCAACCTAGCCTCACTTCTATCCCCCTCATCATAAAACTCATTAATAAATTGCAAGGTTGGGATCTTGAGTTGAATAGGGAATACTGGCTCCAGACCATATACTAAGTGATAGGGAGATGATCTGATCGATGACTTAAGCCTTGTACGATCTGCCCAGAGGGAAAACCAAAGCTGGGTGTGCCAGTCTTTTGGGTTCCTCTCCAACAGCTTACAGATAATAGTTGATAAGTTCTTATTGGAGGATTCTGGTAGGCCATTACCCTGGGGGTAGTAATTAGATGCAAACTTTATAATAATGCCATGATCAAAAGCCCAATTTTAGAATTTTAAAGATGCAAAAGCAGGACCATTATCACATACAACAGAAATAGGACACCTAAATCAGTTTATAATAGCATATTCCAGAAAATCAATCACTACCTCAGATGTACATTGCCTACAAGCAAAAGCCTCAGTCCACCTTCTGAAATAATTAGTAATAGTTAGAATATACCTGTGTCCCATAGAAGATGGTGGGTTGATAGGGCCTATGAAGTCCATGCCCCACTGAGTAAAAGGCCTTACCTCAGTGACTAGTTGGAGTGGGAGTGCTACATACCTTTCCCTTGTTGCTGCAATCTGGCAAGTGTGACAGGTCCTAACATGATGGTGAACGTCTTTGAACAACGTGGGCCAATAATACCTAGCCCTCAAGATCTAATTTTCTGTAGCAATCATAGAACCATGGCCAATACCATACTTTTCATGAAATTCGTTCATCACCCTTCCAACTTCTTGTTTCCCGAGACACCTCAAATAAATGCCTTCATGATTTTTCTTGTACAGAACAACCCCCTTTAGCATGAAACCATCACTCTTCAATCCCTGATCTCTCCTTTGAACAACATTAAGATGACCTGGAGATCGCTGGTTCAATAAGTAATAAACTATGTCATCATACCAGCCACCTGGGGAAACCTCCTCAAGATTGTAATTCTGAAAAGTCAGTTCAGGCCCCATTTTAGCCATAGTCTGAGTAAGCCCTTGTCCTCTTACCAACTTCATGGGTTGAATCTCAATGTCATATTCTTGTAGCATTGTCACCCACTTAGCTCTATGCTCACCTAACTCATTCTGCATCAATAGTAACTTAACTGCAGGATCTAGGACAATTGCATAAACCTTATTCCTGAGGATATAGTGTCTGAATTTCTTCACTGTTTGAACCAGGGCGTATGCCTGCTTTTCTACACTTGGATATTTCAACTCAACATCTTTCAATGGTGCACTCATAAAAGCAATAGGATGTTCATTTCCCTCACTATAATTTTGAGTCAACATTCCTGCACATGAATGGTCTGAGGCAAATGAATAGATGTAAAAGGGCTTACTATAATCAGGAATTACCAATACTGGAGAGTCAGCAATGGCTCTTTTGATTTCTGCAAATGCCTCCTTTACTTCCGTAGTCCATTCAAATTTAGCATCTTGCTTCAACATTGCATTCTGCGGTTTAACAATTTCAGCAAATCTAGTAATGAATTTCCCGACGAAGTTGATCTTGCCAAAGAAAGACTTCATCTCTTTTTTGCTAGCAAGCGGTTGAATCTTTAGTATGGCCTCCACTCTTTCTAGATCAATAGAAATTCCCTTTTCAAATATGACATGTCCCAGTAATTTCCCTTTTGTCTCTCCAAAAATGCACTTTTTAGGATTCAGGGATATGCCAAATTCCCTGCACCTTTGAAACATTTTGCGCAAGTCGGAGATGTGGTCCCCTCTATTTTTGGAAAAGACAGTTAGATCATCCATATAAATGATAATGCACTTGCCTATGATATCCTTAAAGGAAATATCCATGGCCCTTTGAAATGTAGCCCCAGCATTAATGAGACCAAAAAACATCCTCCTGTAAGCAAAGGTACCCCATTTAGTTGTGAAAGCAGTCTTGTGCATGTCTTCATATTGAACCATTACTTGGTTATACCCTAAATATCCATCCAGAAAGGACATCATCTGAGAACCATTTACTACTTGAAGTACTTCATCCAATGAAGGGACTGGGTAATTGTCTTTTTCTGATGATCTATTTAGATTTCTGAAGTCCACGCAAGTCTGATTTCCCCATTCTTTTTTCTTACTGGGACTAGGTTTGCCACCCATGTTGAATGCCAGACAGGAAATATAATTCTGGCTGACAGTAATTTCTGAACTTCTTTCTGTATAACTGGTTCTAGTAATGCGTTAATTGGTCTCTATCTCTGCCTGAAAGGCTTGGCACTTGGCTTCAGAGGTATAGTATGAGTTATGATAGATGTATCATAAGTTTTCAGGTCCTCATAACTCCAGGCTATTACATCCGGAAAGTTATGCAATGATTCAATTATTCCTTGTCTTTCCTCTGAAGTGCATACCTTGCCAATAAAAATGTTCTTGGCATTATCTTCAGTTCCCATATTGTAAGTATCACATTGTTTGTTGATAGATTTCTTCGTAGACTCTTGCTCCTGATCTCTGATCTTGTCCAGATCAAAAATTTGCTCCAACTGTACCATTCCCCTTGGAATAGTATTAGACTTCAAATTTGTCACTCCCTCCAAGTCTAGTTCTGCTTCTTGGAGTTCTGTTTCATCAATGATTTGAGAAGCGAAAACATCGTGTTACATTAAGTCTAAAAATATGCTTGTCATCTTCAAATACCTAAAGAAGTTAGTAACATTGTCTGGAAGCGTGTACGAGGAGTCAATTCTCTGATGAAACTTTTTTCCAAGCGACAAAGGATAGAGTACGCGGGGTGCTGCTTTGGGCGAGGAAGAATGCTGCCGGTTTGATTCTTACGTAGGTGGTATCGATTGAATATTGAAGGAATCAAATCCATAATAAGGTCCCATACTCATGTACTATAATTAGTCATTATCATCATGGCATGAATATTGTTCCTTACTTTCTTAATTACCAACTTCGAATCACCCAGAAAACTTGCATAACCTTAGCAACTTTTTTTCTTCAGGTGCCATAAGAAGTCCATGAATCAATGCCTCATATTCTGCTACGTTATTAGTACAGTGGAATTGATGTCTATGAGCTGCAAAGAAAGTTTTACCTTTTGGGCTAATCAATTCAAACCCTACTCCAACTCCATGCTTGGATTTAGATCCATCAAATCTGAGGGTCCAGCATTCAGTGGTTGCATTTCTCTTCATTGTATCCTTCAAATTATTACTGGAGGAGGATTCCTCAGATGACATCACTTTCTCTCCTTTATGATCTTCTGGAGGGCTTTGCATGTCCGTTTTGACTGCCAGGGTTGGATTTATGCATTTTTGTACTCGTTCTACTGCTACTTGGCATAAACAGCATTCCAGCTCTGAATGGGAAGCATTATGAACTCTACACCAGTTAGGTAAGAGCAGCTCCTCGAAGTTTGTCCTCCTGCCGAGGTGAACCTGGTTTTCAATACACTGCTTAATGAATTCCTGGAAACTGTCCAGTAGACTAATCTGATTATCCTTGAATTCATCCTCTTCCTTAATTGATCCTGTCAGAACAGTAGCATTGCTGGACTCTGTATCAATAGACATTGAATGTAGCATCAACACCTCCTCTAAATCTGACTCCTCATAAGGAGTTGACAACATATAATTTCCCATTCCTACTTTTGATATCAGAACTTTATTTGAAGTATTTTGATACTCCGTAATCATATATTTCATTCTTGGTTCTCTCTCAATTCTGATCTGATTTGGCACCCCTTTCTAGGGAAGCCACATGTGGGAGTGATCAGTAGATACATATCCATTTAGGGCCTTCATAAAATCTCTTCCCAGAATTAAGCCATATGCATCAGGGATATCAGCTACTTGAATATTGATAACCTGCTGAATTCTTGGGTCATAAGCTACTTGCATGTGAATCATGTTTAATTCTCCCACTACATTTACTTCAGTTCTATCCAACTGAGTTACCTTCTTCTAGGAGTCAGCAGGTGTAATACTTAAAGCTCTACATACTCCAAATGGCATCACATTAGTAGAAGCACCAGAATCTAGTAAACAGTTATGTAGATTCTTACCGAATATGCACACAAAGATCAGGAATGGTGGGGTCTATGTCTTCCCCTGAAACAAAGTTGGCTGAGTATTGACCTGAGGAACTTGGGTCTTGTCCTCCTTTCCTTTGTCTCCAGGGGGGGCAAGTTAGTCCAACCATGGG
>VDFB02026802.1:0-28182 GCA_007258455.2 Sequoia sempervirens | reverse complement strand
AACATAACTTAGTTGCCTCCTTAAGAATTTTTTTTAAAAGATTTGGTTAATTTTGTTAAATATTCTATAAAGGAAAAACAAGTTGGAAATATTTTGATAGAAGACAAATATTTGTAATTTTTAGCTACAATACATAAGTTTTTACATCAAAGTGTGTGCACCTAGCTTTTGAGGATTTTGTAGGATATTTCTTGAATATAAAATAGGATAGGAATTGTGCGAACCCAAGCCTAAGTACCTGCAAAACAACATGATTAAACAAGTTAAACAAGGAAATGCAAGCCTAAACATGGATTCCCCATGAGATTCATTAACATGTCACTCATACATTTGTTGATTGTACTCCAGAAGCACATTACTATTTGAATCTTCAACTTCATAAATTTTGATTAGGTATTTTTTTCATATGTGTATTCATGGTTGATTAGTGTTCTATATGTTCACTCATACAAAATTTTGTATCTTTTATCTTGATCTACATTTTCTGGAGGTTTGTTGATTCCAACAGACACTAGTTCATCTCGATAGAGTTTACAACTTTGATATGCTTCAGGAGTTCATCATCATGTTCCTATCTTCAAGGGGCGTCTTTTCAAGAAGACTTATCCTTCTCTTTCTCTCTTTGGAGAGGAGTTTATTCTCATTGGGTTTTATCCTTTTTCTCCATTCATAAGAGATCATTATTATACATGGGTACCTTATCAGGCCTTGTTGTTCGAAGTCATATTTTCAATGTTTAACTCACTCCCTAAATATCACTTAAAGGGGGTGTTAATGTGAAAAGAGGTATTATCAAACTAGCTAGCTTTTAACCTACTTAGTAGAGTCATATTCACACTCGATTCTTAAGCTCACTCAAAGGTTATCTTGACTTTTTTCTCACCTCATGTAGACTCACCAAGTGTCTCAACACTTGTGCATATAGTCCTACACTTGTTTCATAATTAGAGTTAGAGTTTAACTCCTACCTTCTCACCTGTTCCTACTTTCCTTTATAATAAAAGCTCATTTTTACATTTTACATCACATTACATTCTTATGATATTTTCTCATTTTGCATATTCTCATTTGTGGATTGTTTCAAGTTTGCAAGGAGATTTTGGTTGATCCAACATTAGGAATTGCCTCTTGAATATTCCTTTTGATCATAATTTTCCAAGGTTCATTTCCTTTTAAGTCTTTTAAAACCCATTTGGTAGCCAAAGCAACCTCCTATAGTTTCTAGTCCTTAAGTTCCAAAATTCATCTCGCCTTATCCATATAACACCATTCCCATTTGATTACATTTATTTTTCGAATGCGTTTACCATCAAACCACAAAAAGTCCCAAATCAACTTTTGAATAATATTATGTTGATAGTTTGCAAAGGACTATGTAGATGCATAGTAAATGGAGTAGGAAGAAAGTATCTTTTAGAAAACTTGTACCCTACCAGTAAGAGATGGTAATTCTTGTTCCAACTCTTAAGTGTCTTCTCAATTTTAGAAAGTTACAGGTATGTGTAGGATCATGATGGGCCAAAAAGTGGCGATATGATGGGTATTTGTAGGGTATGTGGCTAATGACTTTTTTTTACCCAAAATTGATGAAATGAAAAGGCTTTTACAGGAGATTCTAAGCTTTCCACCAATATAAATTATACTTTAATTTGAATTTAATAAATAATTATTATTCATTTTCTTTTTGAATTACAACTAAAGTGTTGATTGATAGGCTAATTGAAAAATATCTATAGCTTTCAAACAATATCACATTTTTGGAATCCAAAACATGCATCACATTCTATGCTTTGCATACTATAGGATTAAAAAAATAAAAAATGAATTTCATGAAGTTTTGACCAAGTTAAGGTGGTTAGACATACAAGTTTTTATATTTTTTTAAAGTTGTAATAAAATAATCATAATTAATATTTACTTGGAAAAAAATAACAAAAAAATATGCATTACATCTGGACATGAGTCCTCTACTTATGTCTAAAATATTATAAAAAAATATTATCATTTTATAGTGGTTAGGGTGGTTAGACAAACACCTACTTATTTTTTCCCTAAAATTTAAGTACTATTGCATTGAAATTTCAAATTTTCACCAAATAGATTTTTAAAAAATAAAATAAACCTAGTAGTTTAAAAACTACATTCAATTTGCTACAAATTCTATTTTACAAATTTTTGAAATAGTATAGATAAATTATTCAAATTTTTACGTCAAGTTGCCTAACTCTGATTTTTCTGAATTTTTTGCCACTTAAGGGCATTATTTTTCCATGATGACCCTGCACATACCCAAACATCTAATTCCACTTATCTCTTAAATAAAATTGCACAAAGAATTGAATCCCCATATATCTTTACATTTTATTAGGGTCTCCCCATTTCTAATTAAATTTTAAAAACCAATTTGGAGACTCATTTTCTTAGCTCAATATTGTAGATTTAGAATTTGATATTTTTGATCTAGAGGGTTGATAGAAAATACTTAGTCTATTCACCATGTTATACATATTATCTCGAAGGTTGATACCTTGCACTTTGGGGCCAAGCATCTTAAATCTCAACACAATATAGGGCTTCTAAAGCAATAACAAATAGGGCATAAGCCAAGGGGCATCCCTACTTAATAGATCTTTCTAACAAGAAGGGTTTAGAATGAGTCCCATCAACTTCTACTCGAGTAGTAACATCCTGATTTTTTTTTTTCACCATTTTATAGAAGTTTTCAAGAAATTGAAAAGCTTCCATAATTGCATTAAAAGGGACCATTCAACTCTATCATGGGATTTCTTAAAGTCAAGTAACATATACCAATATTTTGACTACTTTTTTTTTCCTAGTCCAAAGCTTCCCAACTTGTGATGAGATTCTCAAGAATGTATTTTCCTCTAATAAACCCAATTTAAGTTTCATTAATTATCACTAGGATAATCTTAATAAGTCTCAATGCTAAAAGCTTGGTCACGATGTTATAGAAAACATTTAAAAGGGTAATAGGTCTCCAATTCCTTATGCTTATTTTATCCCCTTTGGGAAGGAGTTTGTGTTGGAATCTTGAGTTGTTTGTGAGTTGTTTGGGTGTTGTCATTGATGTCAACCTCTTGTATGAAGAGAGTGTTGGAATGCTACTGGTGTTGATGATGTCGACTGGGCCTAGCATTGGAGTTGTTAGAAGCCTATAGTTGTCGGTATTGGTGTCAACACAATGTTGGTGTTTTCATTGGTGTCTTACTTCATTATAGAAAAGTTATGTTTGGAGATATAGGTGGATGTGCTATAGTTGATGAGAGATGTTGTAGATGCTACAAATGTGTTGCATAGATGTTAGTAGTGTTGTTGATACAGTTGGTTCACTTGGTTTCCAAATGATTTTGAGAAAATTTGAATAAAATAAAGTTCAGTGTGACAAAGTGGTGTTTTCATGTTATGTTTCAAATTTCTTCATGGTTGAAGTTATGCTTGTGTGGTTTGGATATGTCAAAAAATTCTCCAAAAAAGGTCTTCAGAAATATTGCTGGGAAGTCACTATTTTCTTGTGAGATTGACATGACCGTCAAGTTGTAGGTCAAACTAGGTTCAAAGCTTAGGTTTGGGTCCCCAAGCCTTTTTTTCGACCCAAAACCCATAGCAAAAACTGGGTCAAAAATTTAAATTTTTAGAAATGAGATCCTGTTTAGTTTTTAAAAAATTATAAGCCTTTTTGAAACAGGACCCCATTTTAGCACATGATCCTATTTTTGGCTTAGGGCCCCGAAGCAAAATGGGATCCTATTTCATTTTGCCTAATTTTGGGGTTTTTTCTAAGTCTAAAACTTCAACTAGAAGTGGACTCATATTTTTTATTTTACCCTCTTCACAGTGAAGGTTCTTGTCTTTTGGATTTGGGAAGGTGCTTATATATTATGTATCTACCTTCCCTTGAAGTTTTAGGTGTTGTGGTGTTCCTCAAGGTTGTTTGGTGAGTTGGATGTTTGTGTTGGTGTGCCTAGTTGCACAGAATAAAGGTGTTCTTAAGTTTAAGGTGGTTGCAGTAGTAGTGGAAAATAATATGATGATGTGGAATATTCTAAGATGTTTCAAATTGTTTCAAAATGGTTTGTGAGAAGTTTTCCGATCTAGAAAAGTGTTTTTGTGATTGCTTGTTAATGTTAGTATAGGTTTGGCCTACTTGACATGCTAGCGCTATTTGTGTTTGATGATTGTTGTTTGTGGAAGTGCTGAGAAGCGTTCTAGTGTAGATTTTGGTCCTAGTTAAGTTGTGGCATGGTTTTCCTTCACTTCTTTACATCTTGGAAGTTTTAGTGCCGACTTATTTTGTAATTGCAAGTTTGAGGTGTATAGCCAAACTTTGAGTATATTTTCAAGGTTGACAATGGTACAAATACAAGGTAATTTGTGTGGATTAAGAAGAGGTGTGATGTGAAAGATGAGAATGTGATCAAGTGTGGTAATATGAATGCGATATTTAGTGCTTGTGACTCCTAGATGTAATGAGAAAAAGGTGTCTACATTTTTGTTTGTTGAATGAGTTGTTTGTACTTTAGTGGAACTGTTTCTTTGACATAAGAGAGATGCATTGTTAGTAGTTCAAATTGGTAGTGAGCCACCCCTTCTATCTTCTTTCTTCTAGATAGTGAGTCCTTTAGTAGTGATCCCTTATTTCTTTTGGGAAGTGAGCCTTTTAATAGTGATCCCATTGTAGGGTGATCCCACAATACTGGTTTACAATTTTTGGCCAAACTGGACACTAAACTAATTTTTTCTAACTAAATCTTCACTTTCGGGCACCCATAGCAGCTAAACCATGAGGAATTTGAAGATGATGCAAACTAGTGATTTGTGTCATTTTTCTTGTAGATTCTAAATATATTTTTTTTCAAATTTTTTGAAATTAGATTGCACTTATTTTTCCATCTCCTTCAAAAACTAGTTTTTCTCAATAAACACCATTTTTAAGGAGTGATGCTTACTATATAACACATAATTTTTTTCCATGAAGGATAAAATTCTAATTTTTTTCGAATTTAGATTTGTAACTATGATATCTAGTGCTTCCAATTGGTTTCATAGTGTTTTATTGAATATTTTTTCCTAAATAAAGTTTCAAAGTGAAACCAATTACAATTCAAACATAGGTAGACTAACACAACTTTTTTTGCATGTATCAAAATTAAATTTTTTTTTGGAGGACTTCAATATCTGGTGCACTCATATTTTTCAAAAAAAAAATGATAATCTTCTATTTTCCACATGTGCAGAACATAGAGCTTGATTTTGGGTGAAAAACCTACATTCACAAGAAATAAAAAATAAATATAATAATTTAAAATTAAATTTATTTAAAATTATACTTTTTGGGAAGCTTATAATAAAGACTACATACTTACAAAAAATAAATTTTAAATGAATTCATTTGATCCACCAAAAGGTAAATCAAAAGTGGGTTTTTATCAACATTTTGATAGGTGTAAAAGAGACTCTATTATAGGTATGGTTTAAAACTAGTGGCATTCTATCCAAAGGGGTTTGATCTAAGGTAGTTTGATCAAACCCTCTTCAATTGGAATGCTTTAAATGAAACTTTTTAAGGTTTAAATGATTATATTTTCTAAAAAATATGTGATTTCAACAAAAATTAGAATCTCCCAGAAATTGTAAACCAGCTTTGTGGGAGATCACCTTTTAATTAGTGTTGCTATTAATTTATATTGTGAGAAAATCCTCATCGTGGTTTTTCTCTTCTTGGGTTTTCCATGTAAATCTGGTATTCCTATCCGTTTTATGTGTTTGCATTAATATTTATCATGTTTACATTCTATTAATTCATAATAAGGGTTTAATGGTTGATAAGGGTTTGAAAATATATTGAGGGATTGAATGTTTATAGTGTACAATTGATTCACCCCCTATCAGTTGTCCTATGCATCTAACAATTGGTATCAAAGCAAGGTTCCTTGGAAGAAACTTAACCGCTTGAGGTAGATCTAGATGGTGCATAGGAAGGAGGGTCCCTTGCTTAATGGGAAAAATTATGCATTTTGGAAAACCAAGATGGAAGGTTTCCTTATTTCCCTAGGGTTTGGAGTTTGAAGTCAATTGAAGATGGATATGTACCATGCCCACTAATGGTTCAACAACTGATGATGAGATCAAGGAATTTGAGAACAATGGGAAAGAAATGAATGCTCTTTTGAGTGGTCTTGCTGATTCACAACTTGTGAAGGTTATGCGCTACAAATTTGCTAAAGAAATATGGAAGAAGTTGGAAAGTGTCTATGAAGAGATGATAAGGTCAAGCAAGTAAAGATGCAGAATTTGAAGACTAAGTTTGAAACCTTGAGGATGTCAGAAGATGAAGATATTACAAGCTACATGTATAGAGTGGATGAAATTGTTAGTTACATCAATGGCCTTGGTGAAAAAATGTAAGAAGTTGAGGTGGTATTGAAGGTATTAAGAACTCTTCCTAAATCTTATAGTCATAAAGTTTTTGCTATTGAGGAAGTTCAAGATTTAGATAATTATTCTAGAGATCAATTGTTTGGTGCTTTAACTACTTTTGAATTGAGAGAGTTTGGTCAAAATGATTCAAAAAAAGAGACTACTTTTAATGCTAGAAAAACAAAGAGGGATGATGGTGTAACATCTAGAAAATGCAGAAAGAAAAGATTAAAAGCAATCATGCAATCTAAATCTAAATGCAATCTAATGCTAAGCAACAAAGAACAAAGGAAAGTCAAAAATGTAAATAAAACTTGAACAATCTCACCAAATTTGTACATATTTCCATTATTCATCTTGATTGCCCTTCTCCATTTTGTTGTTGTAGTATAATTTCCCTCATATTTTCAAAGGTTCGTGCAAGTATAGCCTATGATAATGATTTAGCAAAACATCAAAAATTCAAGATAAGTGCTCCCAAAAGTCATAAGATTTCGAGAGAGATTGAAATGATGAAGACTAGATCAATTTATAGAAAATTGATTATTCAAATGACAGGCCAGGATTGAAAGATCAACAGACCGTTGAGATTGACTGATTAGTCATGCATTCTGATAACTGTTAGTAGTGACCTAAGTGATATAAATTAGAAATAGAATTAAACATTAAATAAATGATTTAATCTTCAAGTTTGGTATTTGAAAACAGAAGAATAATCTTTGCATGACAAAGATAAAGATGGATTAAAGCAGCTCTTGTTCGAATGCACGCACAAGGTTTAATTAATTAAATAAGAATATTTAATTAATATGCATGTACACGCAATTGAGTTAGCACTGGATGATTGAATGATTTGACTAAGAGATTACTCGAGAAAGTTCACTCAGACATTAAAGCAAGAGTTAAATTAAGCAATTTGAAATAGATCTTTGAGTCGAGTAAAAGTGAATACTTAGATAACTCACACAATTATCTAAATATAGAGGAATGCGTTAAAATAGAATTCATGAATTAAATAATTCATTTAATTCAAGATTTGATATTTGAAAAATAAAATAAATAAGATTTATTTAATTAAGTGATAAAGGGATTTAAATGAATAATTAAATAAAGAATTCATTTAATTATAGTTGAAGTATGATAAAGAGTAAATTAAATAAGAATTCTATTTAATTTGACAAGAAGGATAAGGTTAATCAAGAACATAATTAAATAAAAGTGTTTATTTAATTAATCGATAGAATAAAGTAGTAGTGAATTAATTAAATAATTAAGATTATTTAATTAATAGAAGAATTAATAGAAGATGAATTAATTAAATAATTAAGATTATTTAATCAATAGAAGAATTAATGTTAAGATGAATTAATTAAATAATTAACATTATTTAATCAATAGAAGAATTAATGTTAAGGTGAATTAATTAAATAATTAAGATTATTTAATCATGACCATGAAGAATATTGAAGTCGTAGGCTTAGACCAAATTTCAGTGTCTACATTTACCCCTCTTTGATACAATGTCATTTCAGCGTTGTGTCAAAGAAAAATCGATAACAAATATGCCCCAGTGTAAAACAGATGAAGGTATGCCCCCTTGGGAGGATAGGCGGGTTCAAAGAACATGAGTGTGCTCTCGAAATCGATGAGAGAACTAGAAGATGAAAGAAAAAAAGGATAGAGGAAAATAGATAATGGTGGTGAAGATGTAGAAAAGAAGAAATGTTAGTGCAAAAAGAAAGATGAATAATAAAAGACCGTGATGTTAGTATTAGCAATCTTTGATGTTTCATTGTATCACAAAGGGCATTGCAATTTATCATCATTGGGCGGGACTAATACAAATGGAGAAAAACACCATGATATGACATAGATCAAAGTGTGCAAGGTCATCCACTTGCTAATAACAGACAGTCATAGACAAGGATTGTCGTTAACTCATACTAAGGGCACAAGTTGCCCCAGTCTTTTTGTCAAGATAAACCACAGATAGCAAACAAAGTAAAAGACGGGTCATGAGATGTCATCACTCCTCTAAATCCTTCATGGGACATCCTTGAGGAAACTACTAACATGACTCAAAAATCAAAGTTAAAAGACAATTGACAAACAACAGTCAAAGAAAACAGAATTCTGATACATCGTTGCTTCTCTAAATCCTTCATGGGACATCCTTGAGAAAGCTAGTAACATAATTCCTAGTCATCAATTCAAGATAAATTAGCCATAAAGTCAAAAAGCCAATAAAGTATTTGCCAAAACTTGATCTGTTTGTTTGATTCATGTTGATTGATAGAAGGATTGATTGATAGAGCCTGATGTCAGGAGATACACATACCATATAAGACTGTGAGTCTAGTTTTGATGTTATGACTATCTGTATAAGGCATGACAAAGCCTGGTTTCAGAAAGACATGTATCGTATAAGACGTTGAGTCAGATGCTGTTGATGTGATAACCTGTGTAAGGCTATGTTTGATTGTTTGACAATGTTGATTATGCAGGAAGGATTCATCCTATATAAGACATAGATCGATGTGCTGATAGCTGTATTCAAGAAGGACTCATCCTAAATAAGATACCAGATGGCTACTATGATGATGTTTGTTTCCAGGAAGGACACATCCTGTAGTAGACATTTGTTGATCTATTTTGATTGTTTTGTTTAGCAAGTTGTTTGATTTGACTTAGAGATATTGCTGACTTGCTCACCAGATTGATGCATGACTTGATATGATGTGTTGACAATTGACTGTGTGTAACAAAAAATCCTAAAGGACTGACCTAGTGCAGCCTCGGGGGCTCATCGATTGATGGCCTTGCCTATATTATACACGAAGAGACCTTGTAGTTCGACTTGACTTTGACTGAAAAGACTGACTACAAATAGAAGACGTGTGTGAAAGTGAATGTGATGAACCCTAATGGACTAACTTAGTGCGGCCTCGGGGGCTCATCGATTGATAGCCTTGCCTACGTTATACACACAGAGACCTCGTAGTTTGACACGACCAATGACCTTGTCATATAGACATATGGATCGAATCATGATTTTATACAGACAAACCTAAATGGACTGACCTAATGCCTCGGGGGCACATCGGTAGATGGCCTTGCCTACATCCAGTCACAGAGGCAACGTAGTTCGAAAAATGATAAAGATTGACAAGTGTGACTAACTTTGACTCTATTTTTGGATTTTCGAAATGGTTTTGATTTTTTTGTCTTTTTGAAGGTTTCTATGTTTTTGTGTTTTCTCAGGTCATTTTGTGATGTTTGTGGATTTTTCTATGGTTTTATGTCTGCAACACAGCCAATGGAAGAATCAATATGACACATGTCAAGTGTTTTCCCCCAGTCAAGTATACGACCAATTGATAATGAATAGGGTAAAATGGGGAATATGAAATGCACTCGATGTCAATCATTCTAGGTTATGGGAAAGACTACCACTTATTATGTATGGTATATACAAGCGATGAATATGAAAGATAAGGGACATGTATAGGGATAGGTAGTATGTACAGGGATAAGGACTATGTATAGGGTAGTGGACTATGTACAGGGATAAGGACTATGTATAGGGTAGTTAGTATGTACAGGGATAAGGACTATGTACAGGGTAGTGGACTATGTATAGGGAAGTGGACTATGTACAGGGTAGTGGACTATGTACAGGGATAGGTAGTATGTACAGGGTAGTGGACTATGTATAGGGAAATGATTCCTACAAACAACCAAGCAAGCATGCACAAGAATCCAAGAACAACCATGATCTTGCCCCTAGTCAAGCTGAAAATCAATTGACAGGTGATGAGGATGGTGACGATTTTGTTTGACACATGGGAAGGACACATCCCAAAACAACATGAGGATGACGATAATTTGACTAAAGGATCAAGGTTTGTAGCCAGGCTAGAAACAAAGCCAAGGAATTTTTTGAATGATGCATTAGGTTACATAGGAAGATTATATGGATTGGGCTTGTTGCATTTGGAATGACTTTTTAGGATTGGATGGGATGATGGAAGATCCTTAGACCATTGACAAGGGAAAAACCAAGGCATGCAATAGGTATTTCGTATAAGGATAACTCATTTGGAAAAATGCTATGAAGGCTATGACATTATATTTCATGGATAGTGTATGACCAAAGGATAGACATGTCAAGAGTTTTTCCAAAGCACGATTTATGTTTGCACCCCAATCCTTATCAAGATCAAAGTAGGTGGGAAAATGGGCATGAGTGGTAGGGCTTAGATGGATAGAGGGAAATGTCATAATAAATTTCATATGAAGGGTATGGGAGATGAGACAACTTGCCCCCAAGTGTAATACACAGATAATTTCTTACATATGATGCCTGTTTGCCAAGTTTTCATCATGGTACTTATCCAAAGCGCCATAAGAATGGTTTTCACTATTGGATGAAATTTTTCTCTTGACTTTTTTTTTTTTTGTTTAGTGTCACCAAGATGCCTATTTGTCAAGTTTTCATCAAAGTGACCTTTTTTTTTCCTTTTTCTGGATGGCCTTGATGCTTTATATGATCACTGATTGTGCCGAATCCATTGATGGTGTGGATGTAGAGATTGGTGCCATGATATGCCAAAAATAACCTTGATGAAGTAGTTGCCTTGTCAGGATCATAACACTTGCATACAATTGATTGATGTCATTGTAATCCTTGTTGACACTAGAGATGGCCTTATCAAAATATGCACATCGTGATAGAGTGCCATGGGAGTCCTTACAATAAAGAGTTACTGCCAAGATGCGACAAATTTGTAATATAGGATTTTTAGACTTTAGGCGAGATGTAAGGTTATGATGGATGATGGTAGACGTGTTTGGCAATTTAGATGTAGGAATTTTCATTTGCCAAACTTGGGGTGATGGATGATGGAGACTGGGTTTCATATTGGGATAATGTTTGGAACCATAACTTTTATATGCCTTGTATGATGACCATTTTGGAGGAGGTGGACATTTATTATATGTGGGAGTCCTCTTTTCTTGTGGCTCCATATTTTGATTGACTTTTACTTTTGAACTATTTTCTTTGTTTGATCCATTTTTCTTTGGGATCCATTTTGACTTTATTTGTCCACTTGGATTTTTGATTAATTCAATGGCCTTTGATATTTGATTTTGAACTTTGAATTTGTAAGACTTTTGTTTTTATTGGTTCCAAATGGAAGGTTTATTCATGTTGGAATGACAATTTATGGTGTGGATGGAAGGAGTGTTGGAAACAACCTTATGGTAAGAACTACTCATGGCCTCCATTTTGATGTTTGTATCAGATAAAGTTGAACCCAATATCGAGGAGGTACCATTAACATCATTAGATTTAATGACTGAAGGATAACCGAGACCTTGATGTCTAGGATTTTCTTGAAACTATATTGGTTCTAGAATTCCTTGCTCGTGTATGCCTAGTCCTTTTCCTTGAGACTGCATGCTCTAACAGATTCTGTTTGCGATGGGGTATTTTTCATTTTGGAAGCAAGATACTAACCCATCATTGTGTTTGTGGAAATTGTTACTTGGAATCTCCTCATCTACAAGAAAGCCTAATTTGATAAAAGTGGATGATCCTAGTTGATAGGATCTCTTATCTTCATTGATATTTTGGATATCTTTGGTGTGATTTTGTGACATATCAGATTCAGATGATTCTATTGGTGCTTCCAACTCGATGTCGAAACCATCTTTATGGTCATTGTCATAGAGTCCAATGAACTCAGCTATAGCTTGATCATGTACAAATATGTCTAGAGTAGGAGACTCTCGTTCTAGAGGAATATCATCTATGTGTCCAAAGGAGGCAAGTGTCTCATTTTGGGAAATGGATGTGTTTTTTACTTGGATGGGGTCATCTTCAAATGTTTGATCATGAATGGCATAAAGGTCAAGGAGTGGATCATTTTGGACTTCTTGATCAATAGTAGTGTCTTGATCAAAGATGGGTTTGTCTTGAATGATATAGTTGGGAATGGAATCTTGATCAAGGATAAGTGTATTTTGGATGCCATGATTATCTAGGACTTCTTGGATGGACTTAAAGATAGGGTCGTGGGATAGACTAATTTGATCTTGACATGAAGGTGAAGCCATGAAGTCATGCTTTGGACTTTCCATTTGACATGTATCCTTAAGTTTAGTAGATGGGATGTGACTTTGGAGACCATGAATAGATGTATTTTCATGACAAGATGTAGATTGAGATGGAGTGGCTTCGAAGGGATTAGTGGATGAAGGACTATGATAGGATGTGGAGGATTGGAAGGGATTAGTGGATGAAGGACTAGGATAGGACGTGGAGGCTTGGAAGGGATTAGTGGAAGGTTGGTTTCCCTTGTCAAGGTTAGGATAAGGGTGATAAGTGGACGTTTGTTGTGGATTCATGGCATGGATTATGCTAAGGGATTCTTGATAATGAGGGTAGATGGATGGAGGACTAGGACTTATGGATTGTTGGTAGGAAGGGTATGTGGGTAGTTGACCATGGGTTGACATTGATTGGCATTTGGATTGGATAAATTGTCTTTTGAAGTCTATGGCTCGTTGACATTGACCATTACAGAGTAACTGGTATTCAACTTGACTAGCAAGCATATCAAGGTAAATTGTAGACATGGTGGTGAGGTTATGATGAAAGATGGAGTATGACTAAGGTATGTGATATGAGTTCTAAGGTATGACAATGCAAAGAGTGACTTAAGTCTAATGTATGCAACCTAAGCTATATGTTTTTGGGATTTTTTGAATATAAAGGATGAATGTATGCAGCTATTTTTTTTGGTACTTTCTATGTGAATAAGGTATGTCTAAAATGATACTATCGTAGGATGACAGTGTCTAATTATGCAAATTCTAAGCAAGCTTCTAAGGTAATTAATTTTTTGAACCTGAGACGAGGTTACCAACTACCTAAAGTCTAACCAAGGTGTCAATTTAGTTATGTCAAGGAACCAATGTAGGACTAGGATCAAAGATAAGGTAAGTCTCCTAACTAGACTGATGAGCTAGGAGAACTCTCTGTAGGACAAAGGATAAGATGATAGAACTAGGTTCAATGACAAATTTTGTTGATGCTATGATTTTTCTAGAGTGTAGATGATGGACTTATCCTAAAGTTTGTAAAAATGACCTTCCTAGAAGTTTACTCCAAAGGAAAAATGTATTCTAAGATGAGACCAAACTCTGAATTAGGACAACTATGGTAATGACTAAATGAACCTAAAGGATGCAAAATTGAACAATTTTTTGTAGGTTTCTGTTCAAGGACTGCTTGTGGAAAGACAACTAAAAAATTGGTATAACTGTGTTGACTAGACAGTGACCGTGAATTTTGGTTTTGTAATTAGGCAAATGTGTTGCAGGATTTCACAGATGCGGTTCAGTTTAACAGTTGCGGTTAAGTTTCACAGTTGCGGTTTTCTGATGATAAATTGCGTGTCCCTGATAAATTTCAATGTCCAACTCCGACATATGTGGTTAACTTTCTAACAGATGCGACTCATAATGACAGTTACAACTCATAATATAATACATGCAGTTTTTTGCAAATTAGATGCGAGCTAATTTGGAAAATGCGACGCTACACCTAACAGATGCAACTAAAAATGACAGATGAGAATCGAAGTTAAACAGATGCGACTGGAAATGACATATGCAACTCGAATTTAAACAGACGTGACTCTAAAAATCAATTGCGACCTTTTGGTGAAAAGTTGTAACTCTCTGTGTATTTTCAATTATTTGAGATTTAAAAATGACTCTGTTTTCCGTGATCAAATTCTGACAAACAAGGACAATCATAAGAAAAATTGTTTTTAGTTTGATTTTGGACTCAAAGAACGTTTCAGTTGACAACAGACAAGCACATCCTAATAGGCCAAAAGGCCTAGGGTTTGTATACTTGGTAGAGCCCACCTAAATACCCCGGATTGGTGATAAACACCTTTCCTTCTCGAGAGCAGATAGCTTAGAAATTTGGTGGCATTGGCTCCCCTCCACAGCTCATTAATGTTATTTGAGCACACCAATTTCAAATTCTTTGGGCAATGACCTCCCAAGAACTGCTATCTCTACACAAGGGGATTAGTAGTGAGTGTCTTCGGGCATGATACTATACCCTGCACTATACCAAGCAACGACCAAAAAATGGTTGGTCTCTAAAACAAAAGGTGTTTAGTATGGGCATTCCGTTCGTTGGGCATGATCCATGCGGTGAGAGTCCCCTTTCGGATCCATCTCGTCGAAACCATACTCGTGATTCTTGGGCTTTCCCCAAGAATCCACTTTTATATACTGGTTGGAAGTCCCTCAGGTTCAAGGTGCTACCAGTCTGAGTCATGCTGGGGTGAGTACTTTTTCCCACTAGAACAGGCCCAAGTTCTAGAGTTGGTAACTATTTCTCTTACACCCAGGATCGCATGGATGTGCAAGGGGAGAGGATACTTCGATGTACCAAATCGTGAGGGTAATTACACAGTTGTGCTTTCACACCAAACACAATAGACACTTGTTAATTTTAATCCAAATGAAAGATTTGCTACACTACCAAACAATCTGTTTCAAAAGTTTAACTAGGGTCTTTGACATGAATTCTATAGAAAGATTCATTAGTAGTTTTCAATATTGTCTTCATCAATCATCTTGTAAAAACTCATTAACTCCTCAAGACACATGCTGAAAACATAAGATTAGTTCAAAAAACTTAAATGAAAACAACAAACTAAAATAGTGATAACTTCCTCAAAACTAAACAAAATTTTAAATCGTAGATATCTATGGAAAGCTAAAAAATAGACCTTCAAAACCCAGAAAACGTTTTGCAAAATCCTGCAAAACAAAAGTGTTATAAATAAAAGAAAAAATTCATGTTTTAACAGTTAAAGCTTAAAAAACTGCGATCACTAAAATGGCCATAACTTTCTCAAATCTTAATAAAATTTTAAACTATTTAAAGTTCTAGAAAGCTGAGAACGAAATATACAAAACCCGGAATTTTTTTTTAAATATTTTATTTTCCCATTTTTCTGTGCTCAAAAGAAGGTGACGAGATTTCATATGAAGTCTTGGCTGTAACCTGCAAAACAACGAAAAATAAACAAGAAAACACACAAATTTCTCTACAATTCACATCAGGTTCACCAATGTAACATCTAGAAAATGTAGAAAGAAAAGATTAAAAGCAAACATGCAATCTAAATCTAAATGTAATCTAATGCTAAGCAACAAAGAACAAAGGAAAGTCAAAAATGTAAATAAAACTTGAACAATCTCACCAAATTTGTACATATTTTCATGATTCATCTCGATTGCCTTTCTCCATTTTGCTCTTGTAGTATAATTGCCCTCAGATTTTCAAAAGTTCATGCAAGTATAGCCTATGATAATGATTTAGCAAAACATCAAAAATTCAAGATAAGTGCTCGCAAAAGTCATAAGATTTCAAGAGAGATTGAAATGATAAAGACTAGATCAATTTATAGAAAATTGATTATTCGAATGACAGGCCAGAATTGAAAGATCAACAGATTGTTGAGATTGACTAATTAGTCATGCATTTTGATAATTGTTAGTAGTGACCTGAGTGATATAAATTAGATATAGAATTAAACATTAAATAAATGATTTAATCTTCAAGTTTGGTATTTGAAAACAGAAGAATAATCTTTGCATGACAAAGATAAAGATGGATTAAAGCAACTCTTGTTCAAATGCACGCACAAGGTTTAATTAATTAAATAAGAATATTTAATTAATATGCATGTACACGCAATTGAGTTAGCACTGGACGATTGAATGATTTGATGAAGAGATTACTCAAGAACGCCACTCAGACATTAAAGCAAGAGTTAACTGAGCGATTTGAAATAGATCTTTGAGTTGAGTAAAAGTGAATACTTAGATAACTCACAATTATCTAAATATAGAGGAATGCGTTAAAATAGAATTCATGAATTAAATAATTCATTTAATTCAAGATTTGATATTTGAAGAATAATTAAATAAATAAGATTTATTTAATTAAGTGATGAAGGGATTTAAATGAATAATTAAATAAATAAAAAATTATTTAATTATAGTTGAAGTATGATAAAGAGTAAATTAAATAAGAATTTATTTAATTTGACAAGAAGGATAAGGTTAATTAGTAACATAATTAAATAAAAAGTGTTTATTTAATTAATAGAAGAATTAACAGAAGATGAACTAATTAAATAATTAAGATGAATTAATTAAATAATTAAGATTATTTAATCAATAGAATAATTAATGTTAAGATGAATTAATTAAATAATTAAGATTATTTCATCAATAGAAGAATTAATGTTAAGGTGAATTAATTAAATAATTAAGATTATTTAATCATGACCACGAAGAATAGGAATTATGAAGAATATTGAAGTCCTAGGCTTAGACCAAATTTCGGTGTCTACAGATGGATCAAATCCAAATGATCTTGATGAGATAGAAGCAAATTTTGTCAGGAGATTGAAAAAGGGGAATAGAAAATACATAGGTAATTTTTCTTTCAAATGTTTTAACTATGGAAAGATAGGTCATTATGCTTCAAGATGTCCAACCAAAGTTTCAAATGACAAATATAAGGATAATAAAGGTAAATCTGTCAGGAGAAGTTATTATGTTAAATAAGATGCTAGCATATTGATGGGGCAGGGTTGGATGAGACACTCACTGTCCCATGCTCTGGGTCTCACCTTGGCAAACCCTTTGGTGTCACTCTCCACCTTCTTAACCTATAGGCCCTAATGCTTGTTAGGCACCCCTGGTTCTCCTGTCCAACCCTACTACCATCTCCATTTCCCTAACCAAGCCAATCTTGGTGCTCTCTCTACCATTCTCTCCTTAGCCCTTAATCTTCCTAAAGGCTAACGAAAACTTCAAGCTTCACTAACTTGATGCAGGGGTGTGTGATGTCTTCCATGGCCTCAAAACCATTCCTCTATGGTTCTTGAACATTCACCAACCACCAATTCTCCATCGCTCTCTCCAAACCCTACTTTAGGGTTTAAAAAGGGCTACTAGCCCTTGAGCCCCAATTAGGCCTCCTAACTCGAGAAAATAGGCTTAAACCCCAATATTTCTAAAGAACATCACAAACTTCCTTTGGAGACCCTGGTTCATTTTCCTACCTCTCCAAGATTTTTGAGGTTTTAGGCTCTCACTGTCCGTACACAAGCATAACCCTCATTTTGTAAGAATTAGGGCTTTTTTAGGCCATTTCCTGACCTCACAGTGAACTGTCAGCGTTTTCCCATCACCAAATTGATTGGTGAAGCCTCTCCCTTCCTGCCAAACCTTTGTAAGGCCTCCTGCATCCACCACACACCTTGGGTTGCCAGGGAATTGACACCCTTGCAACGTTAGGGCTTGGTTTTCACTGTCTTTCCTAACCGAGCACAGTCAAGCTCACCTAGGAGAAGGCTTTCCCCATGACACCTTGCCTCCTATAGAATTCTAAACCTAATATATTTACATGCATGGAGCTTAGCCTCATCCCCCATGGACTATACACCAGGTATAGTGGAAGACAGAGGTCTAAGACTCCATGATTAACAGTCTATTGGACTGATTAGCAATGGAAAGAAACAAAACCTACTAAGAACAAAGCTAGGAAATGATGCAACAACACCAAAAATGACCACACAAATCTTGTAAAGTAAATACCACACGTGCCACACACTACTCAGTGCCTGGAACCCTCCATTAACACACTAATAAGAACTAAAAACCAGAAAATTGCCAGAATTTCATTGCTTTTCCATATGCACAGTAAACTCCAAAAGATACAAAGCTTCTTCCAACCTCAATTCTAGTTTGAGGTCCCTCTTTTAAAGGTTCATAAGTGGTTACATCTTCCCTTGGTCGGACATAATGACCCCTTTAGGCCAAAAGTGCACAAATGCAACATTTTGGCTTTATTTCCCAAATCATAGTGATTCCTAGTGGAAACAAATTGTGCAACTCATTCAATCTACCATAAGCTGCTGATCAACCTTCACCCTAACATCTTCTAACACCTCTAACTCAAAATTAAATGGTCAACATGACCTTAAAGTATTAAGACACAAAATTTCTTCCTAGGCTTCCAAATTTGCATAGTGCCACCTAATGCTTCCTACCTAGGTGCTCCTGCACCATTCTCCCCCTCTCTGCCCAAAAACTAATGAATGGAAGGAAAGACCAATGATAGGTCAATACCAAACTTCTTGAACTAATCTTCTTGTACCCATGTGGCTTCTGATTCATGTTGTTCGTCCACTTGATAAGGTGCTCCATGTACACCTTGTGCCTTGTAGACTTTTTCACTATGGACTCCAAGATCTTCTCTGCCCGAGGCTTGTCTTGATTAGGCAAGGATATATTATTGATGTCCTTGAAGATCTCCTTACTATTCTAATCCACATCATTGACTAATCCCTTGTACTTGATCAAGTCAGCTATATTGAAAATTGGTGAGATTCCTAGATCAGTAGGTAACTCTAACTTATATGCATTTTTACCATACTTGGCTAATATCTTGCATGGACCCACTCTCTTCATCTGCAACTTGGTTGACATTCCCTTATACAACCTTGACTTGTTAAGGTGGACAATGACATAGTCTCCTACTGCAAATTGCACATCCTTTCTTGACAAATCTACCTTCTCCTTCAACTTTTGTGTAGCCTCGGTGACTCTCTTCTTCACCTGCTCCTGAATCTCTTTCATGGTCTGACTGAAGTCTTCTGCATGTCCACTTCTATGCTCCATAGCTTCAAGATCTCTAAGCTCACATATGCCTCTTGGGTGCATCACATACACAATCTCAAAAGGACTCTTCCCTGTGGTCTGGTTCACACTATCATTGTAAGCATACTCAGCTTGTGAGATAACCATATCCCATGTCTGTCCATACTCCTTAGTTAGGCACCTTAGAAGATTACCTAGCACCTTGTTAACCACCTCTGTTTGACCATCAGTCTGAGGATGGTAAGCTGATCCAAATGATAGGTTGGTTCCCAATCTACTCCATAGAGTCTTCCAAAAGTGACTCATGAACTTTACATCTCTGTCTGAAACAATGCTCAAAGGCAATCCATGGATCCTTACAACTTCCTTGAAGAAGAGATGAGCTATGTAACTTACATCATGAGTAGTTTTGCAGGGAATAAAATGACTCATCTTACTAAATCTGTCTACCACTACATAAACACTGTCAAAACCAGTCTTGGTCTTAGGAAGGCCCACCACAAAATCCATGCTTACACACTCCCATGGTTTGTTAGGAATGGGTAGGGGTTGATATAGACCAGCATTACTAGCTCCTCCCTTAACTTTCATACACACAACACACTGTTCCACATACTTTCTAACATCTCTTGCCAATTTAGGCCAGTAATAGAATCTTTGCACTAGTTCTAAAGTCTTGTTCATGCCAAAATGTCCACTAAGACTGCCATTATGCTTTTCCTGAATCAGATTTTCCCTCATTGACCCTCTTGGAACACATAACTGATTTCCCTTGAACAATAACCCACTTTGCAATGTATACTCTGAGTATTGGCTATGGAAATGGTTCTCAAAGTTAGAACATACCTTATAGACCTTTGAAAAGTCTTCATCTTCCCCATAGAGATCCTTGAAACTCTCTATGCCAATGCTCTTGATCTGTATCTCTTGCACTGCCAACAATCTCTGCTCAATGTATCTGCTACTTTGTTTAGCTGTCCCTTCTTGTGCTTGATGGTGAAGGTAAAAGCTTGGATGTATTCCATCCATTTCAAATGCCTATTGCTCAACTTCTCTTGAGTGTTGATAAAACTAAGTGCCTGATTGTCAGTAAAGACTACAAAATCCTTGGGTAGAAGGTAATGTCTCCATTTCCTAAGTGACTGAACCAAAGCATAAAGTTCTAAATCATAGGTTGAATACTTCTTCTTTGCTTCATTGAGCTTCTCACTAAAGAAGGCTATAGGCCTGCCCTCTTGGCTTAACACTCCTCCTACTGCCACTCCACTAGCATCACATTCAATAGTGAACAATTTGTCAAAACTAGGTAACAAAAGAATAGGTTGAGTTGCCACTTCTTGTTTTAGTTTCTCAAACCTTTCTCAACTTCTTGAGTCCACTTAAACTTAGTTTTTAAACCTCCTTTGATTGTATCTAGGGCTGGTGCACATATACCACTAAAGTTCCTTATGAATTTCCTATAAAATTGAGCCAAACCATGGAAACTTCTTACCTCTATCCCTGTGGTTTGTGTAGGCTAGTTTAGGATGGCTTCCACCTTGCTTGGATCCATCTTCAATGATCCTTGGGATACTACAAACCCCAAATAGACAAGCTCTTGCTTAAAGAACTCACACTTCTCTAGATTGATTGCTAACTTCTCCTCTTGCAACCTTCTAAGAACCAACTCCACATGTTTTAAATGCTCTTCAGCTGTCTTGCTGAATATGAGGATGTCATCAAGATACACTACCACAAATATCCCTGTAAAGTGTTTAAGCACTTCATTCATGAGCCTCATGAATGTGCTAGGGGCATTAGAGAGGCCAAATGGAATCACTCTCCACTCATAAAACCCATCATTTGTCTTAAAATCTATCTTCCACTCATCTCCATCGTTGATTCTGATATGATGGTATCCACTCTTGAGATCCAACTTGGTGAAGTACTGAGCTCCTCCAAGACAATCCATCAAGTCTTCAATCCTAGGGATAGGGAATCTATATCTGATTGTGATTCTATTTATTGCTCTAGAATCAGTGCATAATCTCCACTTACCACCTTTCTTTGTTGCTAAGACCACTGGTACTGCACATGGGCTGATGCTCTTTTGAATCAATCCTTGATCCAATAACTCCTACACTTGTCTAGCTACCTCTAGATTCTGATTTGGTGTAAGCTTATAAGCTGCTTTATTAGGCAATGAGGCTCCAGGTATGAAGTCAATTTGATGACTTATGGCTCTCTTAGGTGGTAGAGTTGCAAGTGCACCATCACTTACAATGTCCTTGAACTGATCCAACAACTTTAGGACTACTCCGGGTATGACTTTCTTTTCAGCCTTGTCTTCTTCTTTAGGTTGTAACACAACCACATATCCTTCACCCCCTTGATGTAGGTTTTTAAGGAACTCCTTCCCACTACTCAACATGACACTTGGTGTCTTTGACTATCCCTCTTTTGCTTCTAACAATGACTGCAACTTGAAAGTCTTCCCATCCTTCTTGAATGAGATGGTGTTCTCTTTTCCATCATATATGGCACCTCTATCATATTTCCATGGTCTTCCCAATAGTAGATGGTAGGAATCCATGGGAAACACATCACAAACTAACTTGTCCTTGTACCATCCAATGGAAAACTCCACCGTTACTTGCTCATTTACTAAAACACTTTGTCCTTTGTTTAGCCATGTGACCTTGTAGGGGTTAGTATGGGGTACCTTCTCCAATTTTAGTTTCATTACTACCTCCTCTGAGATTATATTGTCTGTTGAACCTAAATCTACTATGACCTTGCATACTTTACCAAGTATCTTGCATCTTACTCTAAATAGAGCTCTCCTTTGTTTTGGTTCTTCCTTGACTGGTTGTCTGATCAAAACTCTACTAAACATCAGATTCTCTCCTACCTCAGATTCAATATGACTGACCTCAGATGACTTAGGACTCATGGTGTCCTCTTGTACATAAGCCACTCTCTTCTCATTGCTTGATGAAGATGCTTTGTCCGGGCACCTATAAGCTGGATGACCTACTTGACCACAATGGTAGCATTTCATGTTTGCAAAGTATGAATTGCTCCTCCTGCTCCTCTTCCTCTATTTGAACCTCCTTGAGGTCCTCTACCTCTATTATACCCTCCTCTAGAAGGTGTTTCATTGCCATGATCTATGGATTTAAACTCTCCGTGGTTTCTTTGGTCATTGCCTCTTCCTTGGTAGCCACCTCTATGTCCTCTTTGATCTCTTTGATCTTTGCCTTTGCCTCTACCCTTAGAAGCATGGTCTTGCTTCCTCTTGTTTCTTTCCTCAATCTTGATAGCCAATTGGTAACATTTATGTATTGTCTTAGGACTTAAAAGAGCCATCTCCTCTTGAAAGTTCCATTTCAAGCCATTAAGATACCTAGCCACCTTGAGACTTTCATCTTCTAAAACATTAGACCTATACAAAATTTTTGAAACTCCTCTTTGTAAGTATTCACATCTTGGTCTTTCTGCCTTAGGCTTTGTCTCTTCTTGTGTAATTGAATCTCATAGTCATCTAGCATGTATGCTTCCCTCACTTTGGCAACCATACCCTTCCAAGTAGTTATAGGCTGCTTGCCTTCCTTTCCCCTCTCCGTCTGAATGAATTTCCACCATGTCAAAGCATAACCTCTTAGTCTTGATTTGGCCACCTTTACCTTCTGTGCCTCAATGAATCCATCACATTCAAAATGGTTTTTCATTCCCTCTATCCAATCCATGACTAGATCAGCTTCCATTTTTCCACTAAATAGTGGCATGCCTTCAAGTGCTTTTCCACTCAAAGCTTTCAATGCCTTCAAGAAAGGCTCCTCTTTCAAAACAGGGTTAGGTTCAGGGGTCTTATCTTCCTCTGCAACCTCTTCTTCCTTTGGTCCCCTTCCTTCAAATTGCACGCTCCTCACTGCTTGCTCAAGTTGGGCTATTCTTTCCCTCAATAGTCTACTGTCTTCCTCTTGCTCTTCAACCATCTTAGCCAATTATGTATTTGTCACCATGATGGTAGAATCACTAGACTCAACCTCTAACATATATTATTCTATCCCAAATCTTTAGTTGGCTTTGATACCAATCTGATGGGGCAGGGTTGGATGAGACACTCACTGTCCCATGCTCTAGGTCTCACCTTGGCAAACCCTTTGGTGTCACTCTCCACCTTCTTAACCTATAGGACCTAATGCTTGTTAGGCACCCCTGGTTCTCCTGGTCAACCCTACTACCATCTCTATTTCCCTAACCAATCCAATCTTGGTGCTCTCTCTACCATTCTCTCCTTAGCCCTTAATCTTCCTAAAGGCTAACTAAAACTCCAAGCTTCACTAACTTGATGCAGGGGTGTGTGATGTCTTCCATGGCCTCAAAACCATTCCTCTATGGTTCTTGAACATCCACCAACCACCAATTCTCCATCGCTCTCTCCAAACCCTACTCTAGGGTTTAAAAAGGGCTACTAGCCCTTGAGCCCCAATTAGGCCTCCTAACCCGAGAAAATAGGCTTAAACACCAATATTTCTAAAGAACATCACAAACTTCCTTTGGAGACCCTGGTTCATTTTCCTACCTCTCCAATATTTTTGAGGTTTTAGGCTCTCACTGTTTGTACACAGGAGTAACCCTCATTTTGTAAGAATTAGGGTTTTTTTAGGCCATTTCCTGACCTCACAGTGAACTGTCAACATTTCCCCATCACCAAATGGACTGGTGAAGCCTCTTCCTTCCTTCCAAACCTTTGTAAGGCCTCCTGCATCCACCACACACCTTGGGTTGCCAGGGAATTGACACCCCTACAACGTTAAGGCTTGGTTTTCACTGTCTTTCCTAACTGGGCATAGTCAAGCTTGCCTAGGAGAAGACTTTTCCCATGACACCTTGCCTCCTACAGACTTCTAAACCTAATATATTTACATGCATGGAGCTTAGCCTCATCCCCCATGGACTATACACCAGGTATAGCGGAAGACAAAGGTCTAAGACTCCATGATTAACAGTCTATTGGACTGATCAGCAATGGAAAGAAACAAAACCTACTAAGAACAAAGCTAGGAAATGATGCAACAACACCACAAATGACCACACAAAGCTTGTAAATTAAATACCACACATGCCACACACTGTTCAGTGCTTGGAACCCTCCATTAACACACTAATAAGAACTAAAAACCAGAAAATTGCCATAATTTCATTGCTTTTCCATATGCACAGTAAACTCCAAAAGATACAAAGCTTCTTCCAACCTCAATTCTAGTTTGAGGCCCCTATTTTAAAGGTTCATAAGTGGTTACATCTTCCCTTGGTCAGACATAACCACCCCATTAGGCCAAAAGTGCACAAATGCAACATTTTGGCTTTATTTCCCAAATCCTAGTGATTCCTAGTGGAAACAAATTGTGCAACTCATTCAATCTACCATAAGATACTGATAAACCTTCACCCTAACATCTTCTAACACCTCTAACTCAAAATTAAATGGTCAACATGACCTTAAAGTATTAAGACACAAAATTTCTTCCTAGGCTTCCAAATTTGCATAGTGCCACCTAATGCTTCCTACCTAGGTGCTCATACCACCCACATAGTGGGAGTTCCTAGAAGTGTATTTTCTTCATTGATAGGTTTTATATAGGATCTTTTGATTGTAGTTTTTGGGTTAGACATATTATTGGCATAAGTTTATGAATGCTATTGATACATAAGAGGTATGGATGGTTGGATGTATTAGCATATGTTGTGGATGTTATTTTTTCTCATGTGGGTTTTTTTCTTTGACAACAACCTAGAGCCTTTGTTATTACTTGGATTTGATGCTTGTGTTCTTGGATTGTTGCATCTTCACCTTGGTTTGTTCCTCTTCTTCCATAGGTGGAATGTTGGAGGATGAGATGAGTTCATTTATTGAGATGGTGGTAACTTTGTTTTTATTCCAAGTATCTTGATGGAGCATGAGAGAATTTTGGAGATTCATGTGGTTTCATGTATAGATATGATGATTTATTTCAATAACCGATCCTTATCCAATGTAGACAAGAAAAGGGAGAATATTAGGATTTTGTTTTGTACACCATTGCATAAAATGATTTAATATATTTTTTAATTAAATAATTATTTATTTTTCCAGTACATCTAGGAGATGTGGTTAGCCACACTAGGTAGTTATTTGGGTTCACTTCTAAAATTAAATCATAATATTAGTTTAATTATTTTTTGTAAGATACATACAATAATTATTTAACATTTCAGGAAAGATATTTAATAATGCAAATACTTGGTACTCAATATTATGTGAGGGGCCAATGGTTTTGCATTATCACATTTTTGAGACATGTGGTTTTATGTTACAACACATTTATATTTATGTGAGCTTGAGCCTATAAGACCAAGAAAATGTTTATTGGTTAAGGTTGGCTGGGTTAGAGGGTTGTCATATTATTGAGTCTTTGTAAGGATTGCATAGATGAAGCATAGCATGGGATGTGTAGATTCATGCTTGAACACATGTAGGATGTATTGGAGGGGCTTGATATTTTATAATTATTCGTTATAACTTTGAGTGTGCATGTATAGTTTATTATTGAATAATAAGGCCGAGAATAGATGCTTTTGGAAGTTGGTCTTTTCCCTCTTAAGGTTTTTCACAAGGTATATCTTGTGTTATCATATGGATTATCTATTTGATATATGCAATTGGTTATTTTGTAAGCTTGTATGCATGATTTTATCTCATGGGGTTATGTAGGAAATAGATTTAACATTTTGGATATTATGCATTATTTTTTAACATCAATATTTATTTATTTTACATAATTAAAATAGTCCATGTTATAAAAGGTGCACAACAACTATTCCAAAATATATTTCACTTTTTATATACATCAAGAATAAGAGCCACTTAATGAAATACATCATCTTAGCCATAAGTAAAACCACATAAATATCCATCATGTTCTCATGCCCCATCACAATATTTGCAATAAAGCGAGGTGACCATCATCTCAAGCAAGAACTCATCTCATCCTCCAATATGAAACTTATATAAGAAAATGAACAAGACAAGGTGAAGTTGCAACAATCCAAAGAGCACAAGCATTAAATCCATGTTATGAAAAAGGCTCCAAGATGATATCAAATGTAAAAATCCCATATTACTAAAAATAGCAACCAAGAAATATGCTAATAAATCCAACCATCTATACCTATTAGGTATAAACAAACTTAGTAAACTTATCCCAACCATGAATTTTAATCGCAATATCTATATATAGAACTTTTCAATGAATAACATACACATCCAAGAACTCCCATTGCATGGGAAAGGTCAAATTTGAAAATAGATAAAGGCATATCAAGTCTATCAATTAACACTAAAAACAAGGTATGGCTAATGATCAAAACTATATAGTACCAAGAACAATCATAATGATCCACACATGTAATGAAAATATTTTCATACTCTCTCACAACATGTCACCATAACTCTCCAAAATCATATGAATATGAAAAATCATCATGACATTATTAACTTGCAAATAAAAATATCCAAGAAGATAATCCTATAGAACTCAATTATAAAACACAAAATTAACCATTGATATGATTTCAAAATAAGTCTCCAGATAGGTAAACATAGTCAAGGAACCAAAAAAGCATCCACGATATAAGAACAACCTCCTAGCACTAACCACACCACCACTAATCAATCACATACATGATTATGTTGTGTCAGTACTCAAATGTACTTGCATATCCATGATATCATACTCAACTCTCACCAAAATAAGACTCATAGTCTCTATGATATCAATCCATTTCCTCAAACTAGAAGACAACATCTATACCTATCACCATCATAGTATAATCTCTAAAAAAACTTGTAAATATGTATTATAAAGTACCAAATTTTAAAACCTACTATAGGATAATCTACATCTCATAAAAACATGCACTCCCATAAGTTTTCATCTCTTCACTCATCCAAATACTCAAAAAATCACACCCAAAAACTCAATCCTCTACATGTGATCAAATAAGTATTAAATTCTCTCTACACATCAAACTAAAAATCTACATGATCCACTATGAATTAAACTATAGATTCTCTCCAACACCTATTTGAAATCAAAAAAGTAATTCTATAAACAAAATTTATGACCAAACCCATGTTCTAGAGAAATATTTGACTTCATGGCACCGAAATTGGATGAAAATAGTCAAATTATCAAACCAAACCTATAGCATGTAGTTATTGGAGATAGATTTTTTATGACTATTGCAAATCAAAAATCAAAAATCATCGGTGAAATTTAAGCCCCCTAGAATAAAAATATTCCTTTAAAATTAAGAGGAGGTCTAATAACAACATATATAGATAATGTCACCATGATGTCATAAATGAAATCAACAATTATCATGCAAGTGGGTCCTGAATGAAAATGGTAGTTTAGCTAAGAAAAGGTGGGATAGAGGAAAAAAAAATTGATTTTTATAAGAATCATTTTCATTTTATTTTTTAAAAATATTGTCGAGGCTTCACTACTAGCTCCATGGGACCAACTTGGTAATTAAAGGCCTAATTCCTACTAGTATTAGTAACCTATTGCTAGTAACTAATAGTGTTAGAATTCTTGAAAAATCTATATTGGAATGTCACATTGTGTAGTAAATGCCAACCATGGGGTATGAGGGTCTACGAAACTCCCTCCCCATAAATATAATTTTTTTAATTAAAAAAATAAAGAAATATAGTATCTCTCAAGGTTAACTTTTTTTTTATTATAAAATTTCTCTCTATAAATGTCAAACTTTATAGTCAGGTATGAAAATAAGGTAGAGGGGCTATTTTTTAACAACGAGCTAAATAAGAAAAAAATTATATTAATATTCATTCCTCGATCATTCTAGATCCAATGCTAAGCTATGTTTTGTCTCAAGAGGTCATCAATGAAGCTTCCCCTACAAAATACCATATAC
>VDFB02026801.1:0-68187 GCA_007258455.2 Sequoia sempervirens | reverse complement strand
TATATTACTTTCAAATTTTATTTATATATATAAATTAGGAGTCCTACAATTTGAGTAATTCCCACTCCCATTAAAATTGAAAGAGTTGTTCTTAGAATTGAAGCTAACATAAATATTGTGTTAAATAGCCTATGGATGGATTCTTATAATGGAGTCCAAGAAAACATGTTTCCACTACATGATATAGTGAATCTTGGGTACTCTAGAGTGAATCTATAATCCCATAATTTTTGTTTATTTGACTAGTTACATTTAGTTTTCAACTTTACATTTGTGACCTATAATGCACACAAAGTGAAACTTTGTGAAATTCTAATTTATATATCTTCACAAGAATAATAAATAATTAAATTTATGTAATTGACTAAAATATTAATTAAACATGGTATTTTTAATAATCAATTGATGTATAAAAGAGTAGCAATTTAGTTAGTAAGATGGAAATTTAAATTTATCTCCTTTCTTTAAAAAAAATGGAAAATATTATTCTTGTGATTTTTTAACAATATAAAATTAGATTTAATTATTAAACATATTGTTGATCATAAAAGCTTGCACCTCTTTGAACAACCTTGTGGGGAATTCAGTGAGTGGGGGACCAAAATGCGCCTCACTGAATGACCTCTGGGATTTTTAAAGAAAGCGAGTGCTTTTTATTATGTTTAGGAAAAGGGGAAAAAATAAATGTAAGAAAAACATAAAGATGGCAATATGCCAAAGATTTTATAACATTTCAAGTTTTAACAATTCCTTACTCTTGATGAAATAGACACAAAATTCCATAGACCATTCATTGTTAGGAAGAGAATGAATGACAAAGGATAGAAAAAAGCACAGTGTAGTCATTCAAATCTCCCCATGGGAAGCATCCATTAAGGTCTAACAAGAATAAGAAACCGTATAGATTAACAAGAATATTTAGATATTCACATAATCCTTCCACTCTTACAATAGAATATGAAAATGGCATATCTTTTACAAAAAATGAAAGATTGTGATTAGCATGATCCAATTTCTAAAAGATAGCATCAAACATAAAATCTAACATGTAAAATAATAATCTAGAATATCTACGTAAGGCTTTAACACATTGCTCTCAACATAAAATAAATTTGATAAAGGCCATAAAATGCACAATTCCAAAGATTTCTTCTTAATAGAATTAATTCTTATGATATATTAACTGAAAACAAAGGTCGGATGCCAATCCAATTAATAGTCTTCACAAATCTAATATGTCGAATAGTGTAAATAGTGCTTTGAGAAATATTCCTACTCCTGAGAAAATGTTTCTCCCTAAAATCTATCTCAATAATCTCCTCTAGTGTATATATATATATATATATATATTCCCTATTGCAAAGGCCTTTTTATAGCCATAAGAAGAAGCCGCCACTACAACCAATAGAGAAGAACAACTGCTAGATGTTTGAATTTGATAGAATGCAATCTGATCTAGAGCCTGATTAGATCACAATAATCTTCGCTCATAAAGTTTTTTAATTACCTCATTTATTGCTCTAGATTTTATAGAAGCTCTGTGAAGATATGTTGTTAGAAGATCAAATCCTAGATTGGTTGTTTAAACACAATTTGATCAACCATGATGAATGATGATGCCATCCTAGAAGTCCACCCTCAAAAGTAAGAACTCCACCATGTTGTCCGAAAAACTCCACCCAAAAGAGATATATCCATGGAAGAAATAACCTAACTGAAAAAATGGATGACGTGGCAAGCTGGTGAACAATTTCAAAATTTGTGAGAATAGCTTTATGGAAAATCCTTGCTAGGTAGAAACGTGTCCCAGTTCCAGCCCGAAAGGAAAATGGTATAGAAAATCCTTGCAGCCACCATGTGGTGCATTGTGGACTTTTATGCAAGAGTAACCTTTGTCCTTTAGGCATGGTACCATCATAAAGAGAAAAAGGAGTAAGGGTCAGAAACCAAAATGTTGAAGAAAAAAAATTATCCATAGTTTACAGCAACTCACAGGGGGCCCTATCTTGCAAAGGCATGAACCTCTAATCTCAAATAATCCTTAGAGTTTGAGGAAAGTGACATGTTGGTTCTCCCAATCTCCATCGGTGGATAGGATGAGGGTGTACAATGTCTTGTAGGCGTGATCAATATCAAGGATCTCTTTGAAAGAAACTCCTCCCCACCTTGATGAAACAACTCCAGTGTGATAGTAATGTCTAGAAAGGGGAAGAGTTTCCTTCTTGATCTCTTCAACTATGGGTGATGAGCTTAAATTTTGGAGTGTTGTGGAGTCTTGGGTCTTGAGCCTAACTGCTTTTGTGATATATTCTACTATCAACACTCCTCCATCTGGTGAGAATAGGGTGGGTAATCCAAATTGGAGAAAATATTTGAACTCTTCCTTTATCTCACCGACCTTATTCAACACTATTTGACAAGTTCTTCTTCTCACCCCAACCTAGTTTCAAATGATAAATTTGTTTTCCTTTCTTGTAGCCACTCTCTAGTAAAAAATCTAGTCACTCTTTAGAACATCCTCAGTTTCCTTATACAATTTTGAAATCAATACTCCCGATTCTTCAACTCAAGGAGTGGTTTTGTGCAGAATTTGGTCAGCTGCTAGGGGCCAACCTTTTTGTTTAACTCCTATGCATCTGTTACAAACCACAAAATTGGCTTTAGGGCTACTACTGCAACTATGATCCTTTCCTAATGAGTAGATACTAATTTTTTAAGCACCAGGAGGAGTTTGGATCCCTATGTTGTGATCAATTCCTATTGAAATTAGGATTCCCTCAATCTCATGTCTTCCTCCAATTGATTCATCTCCTAGAGAGAATTTGTAAGTTCAAAGAATAGCTTCCCAATCTCCTCATTGTAAGTCTACAAAATAGACTAGATGTCTTTCTTTTATCATTTCTCCTTTTCTGTTTCTACTTATACCTTTTGAGGATCATCGGAGGCTTGAGATCAGACGCTAGCCAATTCCTTCAACATATCCACCTTTTTCTCATCCATCTCTTGTAGCTCCTTTTTTAACTCATTATATATATTGTTCTTTCTGTTTGCTTCTTCTTCTAGCTTCTTTTTCCTTAGGAGATGCTCTACGATTGTTTCATGCTCAACTACAATCTCACATCTCAATATTTCTACCTTGGCATGAAGTAGATCCTTCTCACTCTATGTTCCTTCAAGAAACTTAGTTACTTCACCTTGTTGACCCTGTAGCTACCTCAAGCAGGCCATATCCAAATCCTTTCTTTTGATTTCTACCTATAGCCTATCCATTATGGCCTTTACATTTGTCAACTCTACCTTGCACTTCTTCAATTTCTTGTCCAACTTCTCATAGTTAGTATAGACCACTTTCTAAGTTGTTTTGGCCAAGACCACCTTATCATGTGGGAGAGTTTCACTTAAATCTATACCCATAGCTTGGATGTCCATGGCCTCATAGCTTCACTTAATAGAGTGCTATGCTCTTCATTGAAACAAGTTTCCAACTTCTGGGTAGTTGTATTTTCCATAGCTTTTCTCTGCAACTTCGGCTTTCTTGCTTATTGAGCCTAACTTGTTACTTAGGAATGAGTCTTGAGGCTCTGTGGAGACTAAAGAGAGTGATAGAAGGAGAGGTCTCGACCGTGTGAGGATGTTGAGAGGCAAAAGGAACTATTATCCTTGAAAAGGGCGGGATGCCATGTATGGATTAAGGAGGGACACCCATTGGGGTTTAAGGGGTAGTAGGAAGAAAAAGAGGAATTTACTGGGAAGTAGATAGGGGTGATGAAGCCTAAAAAATGGGTGCATTAGTGTTTACAATGGGTGCCTTTGAAAAGGAAATCAAGGAGTCAATTGTAGCCAAAGCAAAAGATGCACATTCAATGAGTGGGGTTTCTTCATGGAGCTCATTGCTAAATATAGTCGGTGGTGTATTAAGGATGAGGACATTAGAACCCATTGATGGAGGATTTCTTTCCACAGATGAGGGGGTAGTAGCAACTAAAGATGTAGTAGAAGGAAGGAGGGCAAGTGCAAGACTTACTTGGGAAGTCTGGGCTGAAAATTCTGGTAGAACGAAGTCCACCTCTTCTTCTCCTCTATTTGATACACCTAGTTTTCCTAAGTCTTGGACTCTTCTCCTCTTTGCATGGGATAAACTAGTTGATTTAGACTCTTTGGTGACCGATCCCATCAAACCCTGAGCCCTTGGAGCTATTATAGATCACTTTTGGGACCGTCGAGACTTCTTACCCTTTGATAGAGTGTTGGTAGAGGATGAGATCTACAATTCTTTGTGTTTTGATCATTTTCCCTTCTCCTTTACTACATTGGATACTTGAGGAAGAGGGGAAAAAGCTAGTGCGTTCTCTTGTTTAGTCTCCTGATCTGATTTAGGATTACTATTATTAGATCTAGCCTCAGTTTCATAAACTTCATCAAACTTCTCATCGTTTGGATTTTCTCCATAAAGGGCATTAGGTTTTTGATTTCCTACCTGTACCTCTAGAAATTAGCCTTCTTCCTTTTTGACCATCCCAAATACTTTAGCTATGTTTTGAGGGACTGGCCCATTTGGGAACTTTGTCCGATCTTTGCCACCCTAGGATAGGAGTCGAGGCATGGGGGTCATTCAAATGGTATAAAGGCCAGGTCAATGTAGACCTCTGCCCTCTCCTCGATCGAGTTCTTCCTTGACTCAAAATACTCTCTCTCTTCATGTTTGATAGTTGGAAGACACCCAAAAAGATTGTACTTCCATTTATTACAAATAACAATGAGGCCTAGGTAGGCCAATTTTCTAGTCATCGCATCTTGTTCTTCCCTCTTTGCAAGTGTTATTTGACTTTTGGTGATGGTAAGGGGAAGTGTGTAGAACACTATCTTGTGTCTCCCACCACTATAAGCTTTGTCAATAATGGATGTTTGATGAAATGCCTCTAAGGCAAGGGTCTTATCTGTTACAAATTTATGAAGTCTAAAAGGCTCCTAATTAAAACGATGACATCTGATGAGAGAAAAATCTACTCCAAAAAGTAATCCACCAGAGTCTAGTGGTTTTTCATCCATTCCAAACTTTAGGGGAGAACCTATTTGGAGAGCGTGCAAAACATTCCAAGAGTACTAGTTGCAAAAAATAATCAACAAATGAATAATAGTCCCATGTTTTGGAAAGCACATGGGTCCAAGCCAAAACTAGCTTGTGTAACCACACCGTATCAAACTTACTAAGTAGAAAATGACTTCCAAGGAAATTAGGATTTTGATGTAAAATCAAGTGAACTAGAAAAGAGGAATACCTAAACTCAAAAGAGGTGTTATAATATGTTAATTGTTCCAAGATTCCCTCAGCGATTGCCTCAGAAAAATCAAAATGCTTCTGACTCCTTTCCTTCTTGAGCATGAAGGCTAAGCCCATCTAGAACTTGTAGACCTCATCATCACTTTCATGGCCATAAATAGAATCCAACATTGAGAAAATGGCCTTTCCATCTGACTTGAACTCTCTGTGTGCCAAAGGGAAGACAGGCTAATTATTATCTAAACTTTTAGTTATTTCATCTTTATGGAATTTTAACTACCTGTCCCTGGTTGCCCAAACATCTTCCATTCTTTAGTAGAAGAATCTCTCAACTTCCAAATTTGCAGGGATGCACAACATATCTCAAATAGCTATCGAGCCGATGGTAACCTTCAACCTATTGCCACTAATAACCCATGTTTCTTTATCTATATTTTTTATGCATTCATCAACCAACTTTGCGCATGGATGCGTGTAGGGTAGTATGAATTGTGGCAAACCACAATGGTAGAGACAAGTTGGAAAACCATCAGTCGACACATGGGAAAGCATTCTCTAAAATTCTCCCTCTCTACGGATCTTAGGGTTTACATGAAACTTCTGATCGAAGATGTTGTCCACAAAATCCTTAAACCCCTCATCCTTGATGGGGTCACCTAGCTATATTGTTTTGGTATGTTCAAAGCTCCAGTCCTCCAAAAGTGGGCCATTAGCACACAAAATTTCTCCAAAGATGTTGGTGTAGCCCGAGCTTTCAAATAAGACAAAAGTGTGTCAACTCGAAGATAATTCTTTTGTCATTATTATGTTCATGGAAGGATTTTGTAGAAACCTCTTTCAAAGTAGCAGATACATTCAAGAGTACCAACAAAGTGAAACTTTTTTATTTTTAGGCTCATTCAATTTTCACACGTACATGTAGTAAAAGTTTTTCTATTACCGATGGCTCAAATTAAGTGTTTCCAACAAGGAAATACGTGTAGAGTGGGGTATGTACTCCCCGAGAATGCCAACTTTGCTATGAGAATGTATTTAGTACATTATTTACATTTCCCTTTTGATAGATAAGCTTTGGGCATGTTGGAACTATAAAATTATGATGATTTTACATGTTGTTCATACTCATAATTTTCCAAATAAGTCCTACCATGAGCACATTTTTCCCATTTTTTGTTGTGTAATCCCATAGAAATCATCTAGGTCTGAATATTTCACATTATAGTCCATATCGGCATGAGATTATCATGTTCTCCCTAATCCATATTGCATTTTCTGTTGATATACATTTGTTGCAGATTATCGGCAAGACTTCGTTGGTGTCTCAGTGATCAGAATTCATCTATAGGCACCTATCGGTAGGACATAACACATTATCTTAGCGACAGAGGATTCATATTGGCAAGAGGGTCTTCGTCGGGGTGAGTCACAACGAAGTTATATTGTCTCACCGACTGGCGTAGGAGTATACACTTCAGCCAAACAAGTTGTATTCGATATGTGGTCTCATCGAATGGGGCGTGTCTCAACGACAGATGAGGAGGTTCATCAGGTAGACTAAAGGTTATCAGAACGAGGTCTTGGCGAATGGCTCCGGTCTTGTCGACAATGTGAATGAGCTCTATCAAAGGTTATCGGGGTAAGGTTATATAGTCTTTCCAACTCATTTTTCATGCCGATATGTTTTTTTCATCGGCAAGAAAACCCATATGTCTTAGCGACAGGAGTGCACCACGGGGTATTTTGGTAAGACAAAATATTGTCTGTGGGATGTCTCCCCGACAACAAAATGTTACAGTGAAACACAAAGGATGAAAGGATATCTGTCAGTGAGACATTGGCCTTCGGTATGACTACAGAATGTCTCGGTGAGTCTTCAGTGAATGTTAATAAAGGCCCAAATATAGTTGATCGCCGACATTGGAATGCAAAGCAATGTGTCCTTTCATGATGCTGGTGTATAAATATTCATTTCCAAGATGGAAACAAGACAATAGGATATTAGATAGGAGATATACAGTAGATAGATTAGAAATGGATACAGTAGAATAATTTTTTCAGATTAGAGACTATGATGCATGATTTCAAATGGAGATATCAATGAAAATCAGTTGATGTGGCTGCATATTTTTGGTGTCAATTATCTGTTGAATTTATTGAAAGTATTACTAAAGTTGTCTCCATGATTGATGCTTTCTGGTTATTTAAATTGATGTAACAAGTTTATATTTAGTTTATTAGTGCGCATTTGTTGTATTTGTGTGGTTAATTGATTGGTTCTGTCAAGAAAAGATTAAATCTTTTAGGTTGATCATAGTAATCAGGGAAATTCATCTGGATCATTAAGAAGAGCTTAGTAATCAGAGTCTCGCATGTTTATACAAGTTATAAACAAAACATATGCCAAACAATTTGAGTGTTCTCTAGAAATAAGTTGCCCATTTCTATTTAATTTGACTCTGCATACCCAATAAGGCACTAGTCTCCGCATTTCACCATTTAGATTCATTCATTTTCTTTACCTCTATTAATTGAACATATTAGGATTTAGCTTTGAATATTACTATACAATCTATACCAAATTTGATTTCATTTGTCCACTCCTACTTGCCATTGTGGGAAAAACATTTCAAGAGTTATAAGCACATTAAGTCTGCTTCATTCATATAGGTACACCCACCTAGGTCTGGCAGCACCTGAAGAGTAGAAGGTCTAAATATTTTGACCTTGTCTGTTACCCTGAAACATACCAAGAGATTGGCAACCTCTTGAGGCTTTTTTCCTATGTTTTTGAGAGCTAACAAATTGGCGACTCTGCTGGGGAGATAATTCAAAATCAAGGCCTTAATCATAGAGTCAAGAAATTTGTATAGACTCTGCTGGGAATAAGAAATGACAAATACTTTCTCACTTTTGAAAAAAGTGAGTGGCGACTCTGACATAAACATTGCATTTGTTCAAACATGAATGGAAGAAGATCTCAATACAAGGGAGGTCATACTAGAGGTCCTGCTGGCAATAGTAAGTGGACACACAAGGATGACAAGATTGATTAGGGAAAAAGTATAAGTGAGGACATGTGCATAACAAACAAAGACAAAGCATCAAGGGCACATTGTGAAACATATGATCGCTATGATACATGGAGAGATAATTCGAGTGTAGAACTTTGTACTCCTGAAGAACAAAGAAATCCATTTCCATTCTATAATCCTCAAGAACAACCAGAGTTTGATGCTAAACTCGAAGCAAAAGGACTCAAATATCAATTGGAATGTGAACAAAGAATGGAGGGTAACCAAAGTGAGCCTATTGATCATGAAACTCCTCAAGATGATTGTGACTCTTTAACTTATGAGGAAAATAAGGCACAGTTTGAATCTCAGAGAAAAGAGAGAGAGGAATAGGAGAAAGCCCAATTGATACAAGCAATGAGAGATTTCCAATTGAAGAAAGTTCAAAATACTATTCATACATCTGGTTGCCCAAAGTATGTACCACCTCATAAGTAGGGAAATCATAGTGTAGGGCCTTCTGATCTGCCAAAGGTTCCTCACAATCAGATAGGGAATCAATATAGACAGCCAAACCATCCACCGCATATTCCCTCACAATATACAAATATACAACCACCTCATGGTCAACGTTATATCCCACACTATAATATGCAATACAATAACCCTATGTACCAATATCAACATTTACCTAACCCTCCCCCTCATCAGTATACAACAATAATCAGACAATTTGATTTAGCAGGGTTTCACTTATACCCCTACCCTATGAATAGCAGCTGGAGAAGTCTGGTTCCTAAGTTTACAGGGAGTAGTGCAATTTCTGCCGAAGATCATTTAAGGAGTTTCAATTCTTTCATCCAAGATTTGGATGTGTCGTATGAGGATTTACACATGAGGCTATTTATGATGTCACTCATTCATGAAGCTAGGGATTGGTTTTATAGCCTACCGATAGCTTCTATTAAATCTCTCCATGAATTTTAGGATCAATTTCGCGAGCACTATGGAAAATTTTTGCATCAAACTGGGCTTCCCATAAGTTCATATAGATTCAAAAAAATCAGAACTTGCAGCAATATGTATGCCATGATCAACAATTTGAAGAAGAGGATGACTATGTATATACTCTAAGCCAGGACTCCGTCATAGAATTAGGATGCATAATTTACCCCTTTGATGCATTTCTTAGCATAAGGAGACATGAAGGAGAAGATAAATGTCCGTATGCAATTACCTCCTAATTGTAAGCCTACAAGACCCATTTATGTTTCACAGTTCGTAAAAGTTTGGAAACTTGAATCAACCTATTGGTCAGAATTATCAATACAACATGCATGTGATCAAGTGAATAAATTCATTGATGCCATGGAGAAGATAAGGTATGAGAACACTATCAATGTTGAATCTAATGGTTTTATTTCTGATGAGTATAGAGGAATTGATCAAACAATGTATCCAATAGAAGATGAGATATGTGCAAGTCAATTTGATTCATTTGATAGCCTACATGAGGAAGATGAAGATACAAGAGATTTTTCTTGCATAAAAAATTATAACAAGGAAAGCCATGTATGTTATGAGGGACCCAGTGAATATTCAGATTGTGAAGAGGAACCTATGGATTCTGACCTACAATCAGGTAATTCTTGTAGTTCTTGTGATAATCAAGAAGAAGAAGCAATGGAGAATGTGGATCCATTTGATAGTGAATAAGTAACACTTCCTACTATAGATGAGAACAATGATACATTTGATGATGAAGAGGAGAGTACGTCAACATGTGAAGAGAATAACTACAATGATCTTGAAAATTGCCATGTTGATGAAATGGAAGGGGATTGTGTATCATCTCACAATGAGGAAGAGCTTGAGGACAATCATGCAAATCCTGATTTACAACAAGGAGATATTTCCAGCTCTTGTGGAGATCAACAGGAGGGAGAACTAATAGAAGATATGAAAGAAGAGACATATTCACTCAGTAATGAGAAAATTTCAGATTTGATAACTCTTGAATATCAGAGATGTGCACACAAGGATGATTTAGAAATTTTGTGTCCAGCTTACATTTGTTTTGATAGTGAAAGTTCTTTGCGCAATGATTCATATGACTCCTGCATTTCTCGAAATGATGGAGAAACCTTTGAAACTGATCAAAAATCTGTGTCCATTCAAGAAGAGGTATGTGATTTTGAAATTCCTAACTCATGTGGAGAAGACATTTATTTGCATACCAAGGATGATAAAATTCCAGCATTGATTGGTTCATATACGCACGATATTGGAGATATGAGTCAGAATCCAGTGTTGTCCCCAAGTGGTGATATGGAGGGGGTGCTAAAGGTTTCAGATTTGTTTGTCTCAAACAGTGTTGATATGATAGAATTTTTTGTTTCTCAAGAGAAGCACTTTGATGGTGAATCTTTAATACAGTTGGGAGAATGTTTTATAATTCATAACAGTCAGAAATAATGAGAAATATTGCATTGAATATGCATGTACTTTGTATGTTAAATATAACAGAGATTTGTCCCATGATGATGAAGAATTTGAACTACAAAATGGTGAACAGGGAAGATTGCACGAGTGTCTTCAAGAAGAATTTGATGAACTCAAAGCAAAGTCAAGTGTTTGACAGAAGGAAGTATTGGATTTTCTTTTGGATGGCCTTGAGCCATCATTTATGGTTTGATTTTTAGACCGTAACAATTCAAAACTAATGAAGTTCAAACATAGAGGATTAAGGGTTGCCAGCGCATGGTCAACTCTTGATCATCCTCTTTAAAAAAAAATTCCATGCACAGTAGTTTAGGGTTTTGTTCATCTCCATTTCGCATTCATTTCCATTTCCATTTTTCTCACTGATCTACCATCTTAAGTCTGATATGCTCACCCAGAGATCTGGATCCTTGAAATGATCTCACAATCATTCATCCCCAAACGGACCCATTGTTGGAACTGTAAAATTCTGATGATTTTACATGTTGTTCATACTCATAATTTTCCAAACCTACCATGAGCACATTTTTCCCATTTTTTGCTGTGTGATCCCATAGAAATCATCTAGGTCTGAATATTTCACATTACAGTCCATATTGGCATGAGATTATTGGGTTCTCCCTTATCCATATTGCATTTTCTGCTAATATACATTTGTTATAGATTATCGACAATACTTCTTTGGTGTCTTAGTGATCAAAATTAATCTATAGGCACCTATCAGAAGTACACAACACATTATCTCAGCGACAGAGGATTCATATTAGAAAGAGGGTCTTCGTTGGGGTGAGTCACAACGAAGTTATATTGTCTCACCGACTGGCACAAGAGTATACACTTTGTCCAAACAAATTGTATTTGGTATGTGGTCTCACTGAATGGGGCGTGTCTCACTGACGCATAAGGAGGTTCATTGGGTAGACTAAAGGTTATCAGAACAAGGTCTTGGTGAATGGCTCTGGTCTTGCCGACAATGTGAATGAGCTCTATCAAAGGTTATCGGGGTAAGGTTATATAGTCTTGCTGACTCGTTTGTCATGCTAATATGTTTTTTTCATCGGTGAGAAAACCCATATGTCTCAACGACAGGAGTGCAGCACAAGGTATTTTGGTAAGACAAAATATTATTTGTGGGACATCTCCCCAACAACAGAATGTTACATCGAAACAAAAAGGATGAAAGGATATCTGTCGGCGTGACATTGGCCTTCGGTATGACTATAGGATGTCTCGGTGAGTCTTCAATGAATTTTAATAAAGGCCCGAATATAGTTGATTGCCGACATTGGAATGTGAAGCGATATGTCCTTTCATGACATTGGTGTATAAATATTCATTTCCGAGATGGAAACAAGACAATAGGATATTAGATAGGAGATATACAGTAGATAGATTAGAAATGGATACAATAGAATAAATTTTTTAGATTAGAGACTATGATGCATGATTTCAAATGGAGATATCAATGAAAATCAATTGATGTGGCTGCATATTTCTAGTGTTAATTGTCTGTTGAATTTATTGAAAGTATTACTAGATTTGTCTCCATGATTGATGCTTTATGGTTATTTAAATTGATGTAACAAGTTTATATTTAGTTTATTAGTGCACATTTTTTGTATCTGTGTGGTTAATTGATTGGTTCTTTCAAGAAAAGATAAAATCCTTTGGGTTGATCACATTAATTAGGGAAATTCATCGGGATCATTAAGAAGAGCTTAGTAATCACAGTCTTGCATGTTTATACAAGTTATAAACAAAACATATGACAAAGAATTTGAGTGTTCTCCAGAAATAAGTTGCCCATTTCTATTTAATTTGACTCTGCATACCCAATAAGGCACTAGTCTCCGCATTTCACCATTTAGATTCATTCATTTTCTTTACCTCTATTAACTGAAAATATTAGGATTTAGCTTTGAATATTGCTATAAAATCTATACCAGATTTGATTTCATTGTCCACTCCTACTTGCCATTGTGGGAAAAAAAATTCAAGAGGAATAAGCACATTAATTTTGCTTCATTCATATAGGTACACCCGCCTAGGTTTGGCAGCACCTAAAGAGTAGAAGGTCTAAATCTTTTGACCTTGTCTGTTACCCTGAAATGTACCAAGAGATTGGCAACCTCTTGAGGCTTTTTGCCTACTTTTTTGAGAGCTAACAGGGTGATGTGAAGCGTTATTTGAAAAGGTATTTGCATTTAATTAAGTAGGGTTTATCTCTTTAAGAAATTTCCTTTCATATAGATAAGTAGGCTAGTGTTGGTGATGATGACAAACACATGGCGATAGATTGTACATGCAAGCATTTACTCCTAATGCTCAAATTAATTCCTCAAAGCTTGGTTAGAGATCTTTCATATGATTTACCCTTTGCTTCTCAGCAACTTAATATGTTTTTTTGCTACCTAAGGAGAGATATGTTTTCCATCACCGGCCTCCCTAGTGCACATTTTTCTATAAATAGAAACATTTACTTTGAAAGAATACTCATTGAGTTAGCATTTAGTTGGTGAGCTATTTTCGCTACATTTCCCCATTCGCGAGTCTATAAACTTTCTTGCCTTCATTACGACTGGTCTAGGTACCTCAATTCATCTCTTGAGCTAGAAGATACAAAACACTTTTGTAGGAGAGGTTAGCAGTGAGAGGAAGAAATGCCTAATAAGGAAGAATGAATGACTCATGATTTTGGTGTTTAAGTGGGTGCTTGGGAAGGATTACATGAAGGATGAGAACCAACAACACTGCAATTTGAACATCATTTCTCAGTTCATGGCTTCATTGCTATATTTTGACATTTCCAAACCCTAGATCATCTAGATCTTTTCCATGCAATGTTTGATTCAATGTACTTAGATGGGTTGGTTGAAGTATTCCAAATAGCTATCCTTGGTGTTGGCATTCCATCTGCCATGAATATTTGGAGGCACATTGATTATGTGAAAGTGGTGCCCTGGATACCCTTTCTTATAGATTTTTGGACAATAGACCTAGAGTGCCATCGACTACTATCCCAACATGTGGCCTCTTTTCTTCTAAGGATGTACAACATGGAGAACTGCCCTAGGTTTGAGTAGAGAACCCTCTTCGAGTTCTTGGTTCATAGCCTCAGTTTCGAGGATTGAGGTTTGTACAATGCCTGCATGGACCATGTGTTGAAAACCCTTTTACCACCCTAGTAATGAAACCTAGAGAAAACAACATTTTTACTATTCCAAGTGATGGAGGCTAAACTTTCTTTCTACCATTTTCATACTACCTCCTCTTTTTTCTTTTTGAATATGTAATTTTGGGTTTTTGAATGAGAAGGTTTTTAAGCTTCTCTCAAGCCTCAAGCTTGAAAGTGCATACTACTTTGTAAATATTTCTTGATGAATATAGGATATGTGTGATCCCAAAATAATGGGTTACAGTTTTTGGCCAAGCTTGACATTAAAATCAGGATTTTTCATCAGATATTCACTTTCTTACACCTATAGCAGCTAAACCATTAAGAATTTGGAGATGAATCAAACTAGTTATTTGTTAAATATTTTGTGTAGATTCTAATTATATTTTTTTAAAAAAATTAAAAAATAAAATTTGAATCATTTTATGTAATTTTTAATAACTTATTTTTTCTACTAATCAATATTTTTAAAAAGCGATGTTTACTTCGGACCGCATAACTTTTTTTATAGAAAAGATACAATTCTAATTTTTTAAATATATTTTTTTAACGCCAATATCTAGTGCATGGATATTTTTTCATAATTTTTTGTTACATATATATTTTTTAATTAATTTTCCAAGTCAAAGTAATTATAATTTGGACAAAGGTGTACTTCAACCCGCATAAATTTTTTTGTATTCATTTGAACTGACTTATTCTTTTTTTGTTGGAATAAGGACATCAATACCTAGTGCACATGTATTTTTTTTTTAAAAAATCTCTATTTTTCCATTTTTTCGTATGTGTTAAACAAAGAACTTGATGTTCACTGAAAATCCCACATTCACAAGAAATAAAAAATATATATAATAATCAAATTAAGCATATTTAACATTATACTATTTTGGAAGCTTATAATAAGGGCTACATGTTTACAAAAAATAATTTTTAAATGAATTCATTTGATTACCCAAAAGGTAAATCAAAAGTGGTTTTTTATTAGCATTTTGATAGGTGTAGAGGAAACTCGATTATAGGTATGGTTTAAATCTAACAAGGTTCTATCCAAGGAGGTTTGATCTAAGGGGGTTTGATCAACCCCTCTTAAATTAAAATCAATTAAATGGAACCTTTAAAGTCTTAAATCATTATATTTTCTAAAAATATGTGATTTCAGGGAAAAATCAGGATATCCCAAAAAGTGTAACCCATTATTGTGGTAGCACCCATATATTACTTTATGCTTTTATTTCATGTATACTCTCATGGATTTATTCATAAAAAAATGTATTTTACAAAATTTTACATATGGTACATAGATGTAAAATTTTAATGAACTCACACATACTCTAATTGAATAGTTTTAGATGAATACCGTTTACCAATATATCCAAAACATCATCATTCATATCCTCTAGTTTGTATTATTTCCTTTATTTTCATGTATGGATGCAGAAGGGACCCTTCCACAATGAGTCAAACTTTGCATGCTACCCTAGTTTTGCAGCTCACTCATCATACTTTAACATAAGACTCCCCTCCCTAAAATCTAGGTTGGAGGCCTTTTTATCAAACCAATGTTTGAATAGTTGTTGTTGTTCGATCATGGCATCAAATGTATTTTCTCTCTTTTCTTCACAGCTTAAGAGCTTTGTCAATCTCACCTCCAATCTGATGTCCTCCTAAACTTCCAAAGCTTTCAACAATTGTAGTGCTAAAATTTCTATGGAAATGACTAGGACTACCTCCTTTCCATACACTAATTCATAAGGTGAGGTTTTCAGGATCTTCTTAGGAATAATTATGTTAGCCCATAAGGCTACTCAAAGATTCTTGTGCCATTATTTCTGGTGTTCTGACCTAATGTGCTTTATTAACCTAATTAGGTTCTTGTTAGTTGACTTTGCTAACCTGTTTCCTTGCAGGTAGTAATTGGATGAAGTCTTGAGGTAGACCCCATGTTTAAGAGTGAAGTTTGACATCCTAGAGCCTATGAAAGATCATGTGTTGTCAAAAATGATGGTTTTGGGTGAACTAAACCTTCCTACTAGTTACTCAAGAAAATTGACAATTTCTACTTTTGTAGCATTCTTTAGGGAAATTTCCTTTGTCCATCTTGTGAAATAATCAGGTGTTGTGAGTATCCACTTATGTTCTACACTGGAGATGGGTTTGATCATCCCAAAAAAAATCCAAACCCCATTGTGCAAAGGGTTCCTTAGTCACGATCGGGCTTAATGGCATGGTGGAGTTCTTCCACTTTCCAACAAAATATTAGCACTAAGTACACTTTTGCACAAGATGATGAGTCTCAAAGAACATTGAATGCTAGTAATAGCTTGCTCACATTATTTTCAAAGTGGTGGTCTTGGCAGAAAAGTGTCTACCTGCTAGGCTACTATGGAATTTTCCTATAATTCTTTTTGCCTATGGCTTGTCCATGCAACAGAGAAGGACTCCATCATAATTTATTTTGAATAAAATGTCCTCAATTAGTACATACATAGTGCCTTCAGTCGATAGTAGCATCTCTTATGAGTTAGGATGTTGGTTAGGTATTTCCTAGTCTACATAAATCATGTCTGATCAGTCACCCATGAATCATCAGACTTGAACTAGTTTGCATAGATCTGGTCAGTCTATTTTTCTTCCTGGGAGCCCAATTCCTCCACGAGGTATTCAAAAATACCTCTTCCTCAAACTAGCTTGGTTGGTCAAATGTCCACGTCGTATTCTAGGATCTTGGTGATCAAGTTGGCCCTCTTCACGATTATGTCACCTTCAGTGATATATTCTCTAATGTTGGGATGAGTGATGAGGATGGTAATTCTACTAGCCGATACCAGGTGTCATAATTTCTTTAGGATCTTGACGATAGAAAAAGCTTGCTTTTCAAGAAAGTTATACTTGGTTTCATATATTTTGAGAGTCCAACAATGGAATGCGATGAGATGTTCTTCACTTCCCTCCTCGTCCTTTTGAGTGACCACCAAAGCTATGTTGTGTTGGCCACTATAGATGTAGAGTAGGAATTCTTTGGAGAAATATAGGTTGGCTAACACTAGAGCTGTAGAGATAGCTACCTTAATTTTCTCAAAAGCAAGCTTACCTTTGAGAGTCCTACAATAGAAAAAGCCTGCTTTTCAACAAAGTTATACTTGGTTTCATATATTTTGAGAGTCCTACAATGGAATGCAATGAGATGTTCTCCACTTCCCTCCTCGTCCTTTTGAGTGAGCACCAAAGCTATGTTGTGTTGGCCACTATAGATGTAGAGTAGGAATTCTTTGGAGAAATCTAGGTTGGCTAAGACTGGAGCTATAGAGATAGCTACCTTAATTTTCTCAAAAGCAAGCTTACCTTCGAGATCCCACTTAAATGCTAAGACCTTCTTGAATATCAACATGATAGGTCTTGTGATGCCCATGAAATCCGAAATGAACCAGCTAATGAAGTTGATCTTTCCTAGAAAGGATTGTAGCCCCTTATGGTTGAAAGGTAGCAATAATTCCATTATAGACTTCACCCTTCTAGGTCTATGGCTATTCCTTCTTTTAATACCATAAATCCAAGAAGCTTGCCTTGTGGTACACCAAAAACACATTTCTTGAGATTTATGGAAATCCTCAATTATTGACACTTCTAGAAGACCCTTTTCCAAATGATCAAAATGATCATCTTTTGATTTGTATAATATGGTTAGGTCATCTCGATATATTATAATGATCTTATTGATCAATCCTTTGATGGTGTACCATAGAAAAATGGCCCTTTGAAAATTTCATGGTCTTTTAGGTCTTTCTTCACAATGTTTGGTCCATTTTGCTTTGATTTATTGTTGTAATGTGGCTTATGCATTCACATTAGGTCCTTAAAATTCAAATTATGGCATCTTGTGAAGGTGTTGTGAAGTGTTGTAAAACATTTCTATACTTTTCTAGACTTTATTCATTACAATTCACCTAAAAATCACCTTTTCATCACTTATTAAGTCCTATTTTGAAGTGTTGTAAAGTCTTGTAACAATATTTCATGCTTTTCTAGGCTTAATTTCACTATTTATACCTTTCTTATGCTTTATTTGACCCTTTTATGCCCTCATAAGGCTTAAGTAAGTGTGTTTTTTAATGTAAACCTTAAAAACAACATTAAATGCAAGATAATTCCTGACATCGACTTTCAAGTCCAAGGTGGGACCCAGTCGCCATGGGTGGCGAATGAGTCCCTCTTGACTCAAAATTCAAAATATTTCAAATTTTCTTTCAATTTTTTATTCAAAATTACCTTATGTGAGCCTGTGATGAGGTATCATCGGGTTACTAGGGCAAAAGTGTGTATAAATAAGTGTTTTTCTCTTCATTTTACATCTCCTAATATCCTAATTCATTCAAGCAATCTCTTCATTCACTAAGCATTCAATTAGCATTTGAGCACTTTGCGTCATTCAATCAAGCATCAATCAAGTATCTTGTAGTATCCATTGACATATCTTCAGATTTCTTCAGTAAGGTTGAGGTGAGTTTAGGACATTTACATGTTGTTTATTCATCTTTCCTTGTTCATTTCATTTCATTTATTCATTAAGGGTTTGATTAACAAAGTGGGATTTGACCAAGGAAAATCCCTATAACCTAACCCTTAACCATTTTTCCCCTTTTGCATGTGTGTTTGCAGACTTGTGTATGCAAATTTATAAAGAAATTAGGTGCTAAAAAGTGGAAAAATAGTCAACAAAGTGTTTCAAGTCAAATAAAACCTATTTCAAGCTTGGAGACAGCCTACAATATGTTTTTTGCAGATTTGACTCATTTAACCTGATAAGAAGACAAGCTCAGATCTGGTGCTAAAAAATTGGTCCCTGATTTCATAGAATTTTGGGAGAGGATTTATTCACCATCACTGGTGAATGAATCCCACGTTAAGGATAGAAAGTTATATTTTGTTAGATTCTGGATCCCGAAAGTTAGAAACCAGTTTCCAGAAGTTTTTGTCAGAAGTAGGATTGATTCACCATCAATGGCGAATGAGTCCCACTAGTGATTTTCACTAATTTTTGCAAGCATTTAGATCACTCTTGATTCATCATTCTCTAACTAGGTGCACTCTAATTTAGGCTTCTTCATTTTTTTTTTGCATTTGTTCATTTTTTAGTTCATGCTTGCATATCACATTGTGTTTTCAAACATTACATATATTTTAGGTTTTACATTCATAATTAGTCAATTTCATAGCTTAGTTGCATTTAGATCATCTCACTTAGTCATAATTACATCATACATACATTAGATTGAGTGAACCATATTGATTTTGAGTGAGTTTTATCTCTCTCCTTTTAGGTGAAACATCCTAAGAGTACAAGAGTAGCCTATAAACGTCATTCCCAAAAATATATGGTTCATTTTGGTGAACCTGCATATTGAGCACTTTATCTTTTTTATTTCCATTGCATCTTGCATCCTAGGCTTCATTTGCATCAACATTCAATTAGGTTTTGTTTTGCATCCTAGTTTTTCTTAAAATTGCATTAGCGAAAGACTCATTTAGACCTCATTTTTGCATATCATATCATTCAAAAAATGAACATCTGCATTTTCATCCTTAGTTTGCATCTAAAAATCATTAAAATCACTTTAAATTTTCTGAAAAACATAAAATAAATCTCAAAGCTGGACTCCTTCTCCACCCTGGGTGAATCAGTCCACCTGCATAGTTTATACTACATTTTGAAGCATTTTTCTAGGCATTTACTACATTTATGTTCTCTGTTGTTATTTCTTTGTTTCAATTTGGATAATTCCTATTATTTACATTTTTCACTCCTAGATTACATTGCATTTTCATTTACCCCATATTTTGTGGTACTTGTATGAATGTTTGGAGCCCCATTGATAATACTTTAGTGAGACGAAGTTCGAGACTCATGGCTTCCTGCGATAGCAGTTTCATTATGGACCTTGGGATCTCAAGAGCTCATACTCCTAGTATGGAAAGTGGTGCATTAGGAATGGATACTACCACTACTATGCCTTCACATTTTGATCCAGTGAATGTTGACACACAAATCAATTCCATTCTGCAAGAAAAATTCATTAGTATTCATGAGGATTTTGCACATTTACAACAACATTTATCCATTGAAAACATTTCCACCACTACCATACCTACAATAGAAAACCTTCATTGTTTGATGGAAAGTGATGATGGCAAGTACAAGTTATTAAAAGAATAGCTGAGATATAAAACAAACATGTTCATTCTACTTCCCAGTTAGCTAACCTTGTTCTAAGCCAAGGAGGACCTCACAATCCTCCTCCTTCAACCTTAGCATCCATACCAACTTATACCACTCCTCAAGTTACAACAACTATGCAATAGGTTAGTCATGTGACTCCTTTCACTATTCCAACTAGCATTCCTAGTTCTTTTGTGGCATCGCATATTCCTTCTTCCACCTTCACCCTTCACCCCTCTTAGTGTCTCTTTCACTTCCTCTAACATTACATACACTCCATCACCATTTTACCTTCCACCTCATACCACTTACACTGATCCCATCATTACACAACTCTTTAAAACTGTTTCATCCATGCAACAAAAATTCTCCACCATTAGCCAAAGTCAAAATGCTCCACCCACATATCATGTTCGTGGTAGTCCATTATCCTTAGAGATCTTACGCACATAGATGCCACAAGGAATTGAAATGCCTAGGTTTAAGAAATACAGAGGTAAAGGAGACTCTACTAATCCTGTCAATGCTTATATATCCTTGTGCAGTGACGTTATCCTCGATGATAAGCTTTTAGCCAAACTTTTTCCTAGGACCTTGAAAGACACTGCATTGGAGTAGTTTTCAAACTTAGCCAATCATTCAATCTAATCATTCAATGAACTTTTGGATGCCTTCATAAGTCATTTCCAATTCCATATGACTCCTAAAAAGGAAATGGCCAATTTAATGCAATGTAAACAAAATGCTGATGAAAAAATAACTAATTTCATTTTACGATATCAATCATTATATGCTCAAATTGATGTCAAGATTACTAATTCACATCTGTGAAAGATGTTTATCAAAAAATTGCACACTCACCTTCAGGAGAAGTTAACTATGATGAAATTCCCTTCATGTATGAATTTATGCACGACCCTTTGTGATTATCACAACTCAGTTTCTAGTCGTGATTCAAAGTCCACTTCGAATTGAGATGAGAAGTCTAAGAAAAAAAACCAAAATAACACACCAAAATTTAGAAAACCAAATAGAGGATTTTTACAGTTCAATCCGCTTTCTCCACAACAAACCCAGCCTATTCAACGTCAAATGGAAGTTGTTAAAGCAGTGGTGCCCTTTACCTATGGGGACCCGAAGAGAAAATTTACTCCCTTACCCGATACCCTCCATAATACAATGAACCAATTGCTCCAGCAATAAATGATCACTTTTCCTACCATTAAACCACTTGATACCACTAAGCCTTTACCACCCACCTTTAAGCCTAATGCTTATTATCATTTTCATCACCAAAATGGACATGACACCGAACAATGTAAGAATCTCAAACACTTAGTTGAAGACCTCATTGATTTTAGTCGTTTGTCCATTGTGGGTGTCAATGATCAAGGCAATAATTTTGTTGCACCCCCTAACCAGAATTTACAAATCTTTACCAACCCTATGCCTAAACACAATTTTTAATTTGTCAAGGTTAGTGAAACTTCAAACACTCATGTGATGAACATTGATACAAATAATGAACAACCTGATATAACTCCAAATGTTACCAGGTGATCCCACAATAGTGGTTTACCATTTTTGGCCAAACTAGACACTGAATTTTTATTTTTTTTTACTAAATATTCACTTTCGGGCACTTGTAGTGGATAAACCGTGAGGAATTTGAAGATGATGCAAACTAGAGTTTCATGAAATTTTGTCAATAGATTCTAAATATATTTTTTTCAAAAATTTTGGAATCAGATTGCACTTCTTTTTTCATCTCCCTCGAAAACTAGTTTTTTTCAGAAAACAACATTTTCAAAAAGTGACGCTCACCGTATAAAGCATAATTTTTTTTCCATGAAGGATAAAATTCTAATTCTTTTGAATTTAGATTCATAACTATAATATCAAGTGCTTACACTTGGTTAGATAGTTTTTTATTGAATATTTTTTCTTTAATTAAGTTTCGAATTCATACCAATTATAATTCATACATAGCGCAACTGTATAATGCATAACTTTTTTTTTATGTATCAAAATTCAATTTTTTTTCTTTGTTGGATCAAGGACATCAATATCTAGTGCACTAATATTTTTTTTATTTTTTTTTAATAATATTCTATTTTTCCATATGTGCAAAACAAAGAGCTTGATTTTCAGTGAAAAACCTACATTCACGAGAAATAAAAAATAAATATAATAATTAAATTAAATTTATTTAAAATTATACTTTTGGGAAGATTATAATAAGGATTACATACTTGCAAAAATAAATTTTAAATGAATTCATTTGATCCCCCGAAAGGTAAATCAAAAGTGGTTTTTAATCAGCATTTTGATAGGTGTAAAGGAGACTCTGTTATAGGTATGGTTTAAAACTAGCAGGGTTTTATCCAAGGGGGTTTGATTTAAGGTAGTTTTATCAAACCCTCTTAAATTGGAATTCTTTAAATGGAACATTTTAAGGCTTAAATCATTATATTTTCTAAAAATATGTGATTTCAGCAAAAATCAGTTCCTCCCAAAAATTGTAAACCAGCTTTGTGGGATCACCGGTCCAAGTTAACCCTATGGATGAAATTGTGGGTATGATAGATGTTGTCCCTCGTAAGGGACCAAACAAAAAATCTCTTGATATTACTTTTTCTAATTATGATATACTTAAAAAGCTTCCCAATGGTCCTCTTTACATAGTAGCAAAATCTATGATAAGCCCACTAATGGGATATTAATAGATCTCACCTATGGAGAGAATGTGATCACAAAAGAGTTTTTAGTATTAAATGATCTCTATCAAGATGATGATAATAAACCAACTACGTGGATTAAAAAACATACTGGTTTTGCATTCCCTACAATTGGATCAATCATACTCCCATTACAGATAGGACCCAAAACTTTGGAGATAAAATTTTGTATCATTCCCCAATCAGACCAATTTCGTCTATAGCTGGGTCATCCTTGGCTCTGCTCAATGAAAGCGGTCCCCTCAGTTGTTCACAAATATTTGAAGTTTCTACATGGAAATGAAATATTTACCATACACCATAGTGTCTTTAATCGATTATCATCTAAAGGTAATTTTTCCTTAGAAGCCTTTTGGCCCAAGCCTATGGAACCCATCATCCCTCGAAAGGACTTCTTTTTCATAACCTATCAAAAGTTCAAAGCCAAACACATAGCTGAATTTTCTCTTCGTAACATGTCCCCGTCCACTTCCGCTCCTCCTATTCTAGATGAAACCATGCTTCATCCTGAGTCTGACATTGAACAAACAATACAACCTCATGAGCACCAAACCATAGACACTTCCCCTCCATCGTTTAAATTCCCAAGAGAAAATGAAACCAATCTTGTCATGCCTCCTCACATTAAACAAGTGTATAAAGCTAAAGAGAAAGAGATTGACCCATTTTCTTCATTTTCTTCCATTCTTCCCCCTCTGAAAGAAACGAAACCTATGATGGATCAACCCGCTCTTATACCTCAACAACTTCAAAATAAAATAAAACAAAACCGTGGTGCTAGGGAGCATAGGCATCATTGTTGTCTCCTTGCTCGTTAGTCTCAAATGGAAGAAAAAAAAGAAAACCAACCTCCACCTTTAACAGAATCAATAGATGATCGCCCTCATTCTCCTTCCTCGCCTTGAGATAATACAGTCTAGGCCTCACAAAAAAATGAACTGATCCAATAACGAAAACTTTTGATACATCCTTCCTTGGAAATAACCCTTCGAACTCCTATCATAATCAATCTTGATGATGATGATGATGATAAGGAGGAGATCAAAAAAATAGATGAAGAAGTGCATAACGATCTAAACTCTTTATTTTCATCTACCATGAGCTTAAATGATAAATCTTCTATACCAAGTGGAGAACCTAGTACATCTCCTAGTTCAACACTTGCAATTCTTCCTTTGGACAACCAACTGCCCTCACAATACACTAAACATGATTGGGAGGCAGATGACTTGTTAGATGGTTAACTTGCATTCACCTTACTAGCCTTTTATATCTATTTTCCTTTTCTTTTTCTTTGGTGTAATTTTTTGTGCGTATTGTGTTCCCCCGTAACGTGCATTTGATGTTCTCTCTCCTTGTACACTTCCTCTATTTCTACATCTATTTTTATACATGTAAATTTCCTTTTTCACTTTTGTTTTGTGTTTATCCTTTTGGGGATGATGCAAAGCATTGAGACACCCTATGTCTCTTCCATGTTGACCCAAAAGGTCCTTTTTTTATTTTTTCTTTTTGTGTTTTCCTTTTGGGGATGACGCAAAGTGTTGAGACACCCTATGTCTCTTCCATGTTGACCCAAATGGTCCATTTTCCTTTTATTTTATGTTTTCTTGTGTTTTTCCTTTTGGGGATGACACAATGAATTGAGAACGAAATGTCTCTTTCATGTTGACCCAAAAATATTTTTTTCATTTTCTTTTGCGTTTCCATTTTCTTTTGGGGATGATGCAAGGCATTGAGACTAAAATGTCTCTTCCATGTTGACCCAAAATGGACTTTGTGTTCCTTTTGTTTTCACTCTCTTTGTGTCATTCTTCTAGTTTTATGTGCTTTGGGGAATGATGTTAGTTCTGAGCTCTTTCATAAAAACATTGCAGTAATGAACATATTGACCCCAAATCCATATATCCCTTATGTGTTTGGTGTGTTCCTTTTTGGGGGGAAACTCCCCTTTCTTTTGTTCTCTTTTGCATGATGCAACCTAACTTAGAAACACATGACTTGGCATAGGGGCTTTCCAAGTTGGCTCTCATGTATTTTTTTCATTTTTGCATTTGTTCTTCGCTAATTTAAAGTAATTTCTAGTAATTCCTTTAAAGTGGGGGGCATACATTGGCATCATTCCATTTGCATTCCTGGTTCTTTGTGTAGTCTTGTTACTTTATACGATGCGTTTGTCACTTTGTGAATGAAATTTGGTTTGATATCCTTCATAAGTGTGATCTATCTTAGCCTGTTACATTCCTCTTAGTGGATTGATGCGACACACTGCATCCCCTAAGTTGTGAATATTTCATTCTTTGACTGGTCCTCTCTTCGAGAGGTTAGACAAAATGCTCCCTAAGTGACAGACCTTGCATGAACTTAACAAGAATCCTTTGAACATATTTTACATTTTACATTTTACAAATTTACTACCTTGCATAATGCAACTTGCATACCTGTGGTACCCTTGCTCTTTGTTCATGAGTTTTAAGCATACAAAGCTTTGCTTGTCTCGTGAAGCACAAATTGACATTTTCCTTTGTGGCACCTTGTTAAAGTTATCAGGAGGTATAACTTTGATATGGTTGAGCGGGAAGCCCACTCAACAGCACGACTTTCCCCATAGCCAACTATGTGTTTGTGAGTGCATACCAACTAGCGTATGTACTTCACATTTTTGGGTCTTCTCACCCAGCGGACCACCATGAGTTTTGTCACCCTAGAGTAAGTATACATTCTCTCTTTCTCACAAATAGCCTAGATCTAATCCCTAACTAGTTGGATAGATGATCGGAGCTCAATCCAATCCCCCATTTTCTTCTTTCATTTTACACTTATGTTCCTTTGTTGCTATATTTAGTTTTCCATGGGATCCTCATCCTGGTGGCTTGATCATCCCTCTTGATCATTGTCATTCCATCTTGCTAACATAAGTGCATTTGGATCCTTCTCAATGTGCATGGATACTTTAGTGTGAGTTTGAAGCAAGTTCATCCTCTCGCTAAAGTGGGGGCTAAATGTACCATAGAAAAATGGCCTTTTCACATTTTCATGCTCTTTTAGGTCTTTCTTCATGATGCTTGGTCCATTTTTCTTTGATTTAATGTTGTAATTTGGCTTATGCATTCACATTAGGTCGTTAAAATTCAAATTATGGCATCTTGTGAAGGTGTTGTGAAGTGCTGTAAAACATTTCTACACTTTTCTAGACTCTATTCATTACAATTCACCTAAAAATCACCTTTTCATGACTTATAAAGTCCTGTTTTGAAGTGTTGTAAAGTCTTGTAACAAGATTTCATGCTTTTCTAGGCTTAATTTCACTATTTACATGTTTCGTATGCTTTATTTGACCCCTTTATGCACTCATAAGGCCTAATTAAGTATGTTTTTGAATGTAAACCCAAAAAACAACATTAAACGCAAGATAATTCCCAACACCTACTTTCATGTCCAAGGTGGAACCCATTTGCCATGGATGGAAAATGAGTCCCTCTTGGCTCAAAATTTAAAATATTTCAAATTTTGTTTCAAGTTTTTATTCAAAATTACCTTATGTTGGCCTGTGATGAGGTATCATTAGGTTACTAAGGCACAAGTGTGTATAAATAAGTGTTTTTATCCTCATTTTACATCTCCTAATCTCCTAATTCATTCAAGCAATCTCCTCATTCACTAAGCATTCAATTAGCATTTGAGCACTTTGCATCATTCAATCAAGCATCAATCAAGTACCTTGGAGCATCCATTGACATATCTTCAGATTTCTTCAACAAGGTTGTGGCGAGTTTAGGACATTTACATGTTTTTTATTCATCTTTCCTTGTTTGTTTCATTTCATTTATTCATTAAGGGTTTGATGACCAAAGTGGGATTTGACCACAGAAAATCCCTATAACCTAACCCTTAACTATTTTTACCCTTTTGCATGTGTGTTTGCAGACTTGTGTATGCATATTTACCAAGCAATTACATGTTGAAAAGTGGACAAGAAGTCAAAAAAGTGTTTCAAGTCAAACCAAACTTATTTCAAGCTTGGAGACAACCTACAATCCACTTTCTACAGATTTGACTCTGCCAACCTAACAAGAAGACAAGCTCAAATCTGGTGCTTAGAATTGGTCCCTGATTTCACAAAATTTTGGGAGAGGAATGATTCGCTATTAGTGGCCAATGAGTCCCAACTTAAGGCTAGAAAGTTATATTTTGTCAAATTCTAGATCCTGACAGTCAAAAACTAGTTTCCAGAAGTTTTTGTCAGAAGTAGGACTAATTCGCCATCAGTGGCGAATGAGTCCCACTGGTGATTTTCACTTATTTATGCCTGCATTTAGATCACTCGAAATTCATTATTCTCTTCCCAGGTGCACTCTGATTCAACCTTCTTCATTTATGTTTTGTATTTGTTCATCTTTTAGTTCATGCTTGCATATCACATTATGTTTTCAAACATTGCATATATCTTAGGTTTTGCATTCATAATTAGTCAATTTCATAGCTTAGTTGCATTTAGATCATCTCATTTAGTCATAATTACATGATAGATACATTATATTGAGTGAACCACATTTATTTTGAGTGAGGTTTATCTCTTTCCTTTTAGGTGAAACATCCTAAGAGTGCAAGAGTAGCCTATAAACCTCATTCTGAAAAATATATGGTTCAGAAGGAAATATTCATTTCTCACAAAATGCTGGCACCTGCATTGAAGAGTGTGAAGGGAATATTTGTACATGTGAATTTTCTCCATTTAGTGGTGAACATTGTTTTATGCTTGTCCTCTTTCTTTACATAAACTTGGTTATACCTTGAAAAACCATTGAGTAGTGAGAACATCTCCAATCTAGCCACAATCTACAAAATTTTCTCCATTGAGGTAAAAGGGTAGTGATCATTTAACGAGGTTTTATTCAAATCCTGAAAATCCACATAGAGCCATATGTCACTATTCTTTTTCAGACTAGGACCAAATTGGATACCTTGGTGGAATGCTTAATCAAGTAGATAATCTTTTATTCAATTAGCTTGGTAAGCTCCTATGCCATTAGCACCTCTACCTTTGGATTAACTACCCTTTGTTTTTGTTGAACATGTTTTGAACCTTTGGCTAAGTTGATAGTATTTTTTGATGGCACTCTCAAATTTTGCAAATTTGAAGTGCCCATTTCAAAAAAATTTCCTCTGCACTCTCATAAGTGCACCTAGAAAATCTGCCTAAGTGACCTACTTTGGAAGGTCATATTTCAGAGCCTGTTTATTTTCATGCAAAACCTATTTTCCATCCTACTCATGTGACATATGAGAACATGCATGTAAATTTTCAGCTTCCTAGGATAAATTTTGACAGTGTTTCGAAAAGTGAAGCTGGAGGGATTTGGCACTGTTCTGTTGTTTGCAGACTTTCAGTTTTGCAATGTAGCCTCCCATTCGAGCTTGGATTTTGAAACTGGTTGATCGTCAAGTCAAAATGATTGTTTCTCTCCATTCTCTATACCAAAATGTGCTCCCATGTCAATTTTCAAAGATTCATGAGCTGATTTGCTATTTTTACCAGGTCAAAACCAAATGCAATTATTCAATTTTGCACCTGCATTTTCTAAAGCTTTTCAAGGTGGTCAAATTTGACCCCTAATATCTTTTGAAGAATGATGATTGAAGCTAAGCCCTATTACACGTGTATTCAGTGTTCCAAAATGAGCTTATGTGTCCAATGGAAGCTCACCAAGAGTTGATTTGGTATTTTTTCAATGAGGTGATTTCATGAGTTTTAATTGATTCTGAATAGGTTATTGCAGAAAGTTCAACTAAGCAACTTTGATAGTGAATAACTTTCACTTCAGGAACTCTTTGGCTAAACCATCTGTTTCACTCCATTCTTGGACTAAAGGTCTGCATGCCTGCAAGTTTTATGTCTCCAAGAGATCGTTTAATTGATTTCCCAGGGTGATTCCTGAGCCAACTTGATCAGTTTGCACCATTCTTCAAAGTGCATGAAAGGTAAATTCTGGTGTATACCGAGTTAATTTTTTCAACTTCAGATGCATTCAGAAGCTGCATCAAGTCAAATTGAGCATGAAACTTGTTTGAAAATAATTTTTTTTAGGCCGAGTCCACATGGGACCCGACATGCTTTGCATGGTTATGGACTTGAAGTGTTTTTTGTGATCATGAGAGCAATTGGTGAAAAGGAAGATCAAATCCATTATTTAGTTGGAAATGGACATGCTTCAAATTTTTATATTGACACAATGAATAAAAATAGCGATTGCTCGAAGCAAAGGATACAATCAAGGCTATAATAAATGGATCAGTTGCAAGGAATTCTTATGTTGACAATTCACTTGCAAATTGGGATTATTCTAGAGATTGTCCTTCATGATTAAATGGAAACACAACATTAAATTTGATATGGAATTCATGTAATATGAATTTATCTAAAAACATGAAGAAGCCTATCTTCAATGAATTTTCAAATGCCAATGAAGGCAGAATTTGGAGGCAAAAGGCTTGTTGCTGCAAAGGGAAGAGAGAGGAGAGATTCTTTTCATTTGTTGTTGATTGAACGGTGGATGGAGCTGCCATATTTCTTCAACAAATCTTTTTTCTGGAGCTTTCTATTCTTCTATATCTTCTCTTCTTTTCTCATTGTTCTAGGGTTTTGAATTCTTGTATGGGGTTGGGTAGATAGAGATATGTTACGTTGTAAGTCATAATTTGAGTCTATAAGCTTTCATTGCTGATTCATGAGTAAATATCAGCCAGTTTGTGCAAATAAATCATGAAAGTCATGAATGTCATCAGATTGTCTCCAAACTTGTACAGTTTCTTTGGATTTGTCATATCAATTTCTTTGAGATTGTTTTATATGTTTATGGTTATGTTTCAATGAAATGGTTAAAATACTTTGAGTGGATGATTGTGATTGTAAGTGTATAGGTTGGATCTGATAAGGAGAATTTGATTGATAATAGAAGAGAATTTGTTGATGTAATACATTAACAGTTGTGAATCCATTGGTTGAAATTCATTTGTTGATGAAGTTTTATTTATGAATTTGACTCCATGGACCAGAATTAGGCAATGATCTGTTGTTCAGCCTAATGCATCTCAAAAACAATGTTTAAATTCAAAATCATTTTAAATCCCTATTGTTTGGTTGAGGTATAGTGTTCTTCTTCCCAATTACTAAGTGAGTGTTGATTTACCAAGAATGTAGCCAGATTTGAGGTTGTCAATGCTTTCCTTAGTGTATTTTCATTGGGAATTATCTGCTATAAAAAGAAATGACGGTGTATGAGTAAATTAAGTGTTTTAGGCATTTTATAGGTTGACCCACCTTGGTCCTACAGAGCCAGAAGTGCAGAAGATCTCAATCTTTGACTAAATCTTGTCAGTTGGCCAAATCCCTCTTTGAGTCTAAATATAAGAAATTGGCTAATTGTTTAGGATTCATTGGATTGATTGATTTGGAACACCAATAGAATGGTGACTCTGCTAGGGAATGCACTCAGAAATTCAGTTACAAATTTCCTTATCAAAGATTCATTAAAATATTGAAGAATCTAGTCTTAAGAGTCATTTCATAGAATCATATTATTTTCCATTCTGAATTTAGTTCAAATATTGAAGGAATTCAAACGTAAAGAACAAATTTGTTGTAGTGAACCTGAAGATTTCATGATCTATGGTGCTTTGGTATTGGAAGGAACTCATAAAGAAATTTATCTATGAAAGAACTTCATACTACTTGAAGTTCAGTCCTCTATGAAGAGAGGTGGTGACTCTGTCAGAAGAACCTATTGAAGAGATGAATAAAGTTCAAGATCTAAATATTTCCAAAACAATTTGTAGTAGCTACAATGTTTCCAGGTATTCTTCACCTTTGGTTTTCAAAAATTTATGTATGGAAACCATATTTGAACATTTTAGGAAAAAATTTGGTTCCCTATTGAGTGATTAGCACTAACAAAGGGATAGAACAGTAAAATTGAATTTGCATACTCCCATTTGTTGGATTTTTTATATTATATGTAATTGCAGTTCCATTGAAATTTTCTTGTCTAGTGCACAAATATTTTCTAGTGTGGATGGTTAGAATGCATTTGTATATCTTAGGGATTTCCATCCATTTGCATTGTCATATGTTTCAAGCCTAGGTTATCACTATGTTAGCAATTGTCATAGTAATCCTTCATTTGGTCATGATTGTGATTATGCATAAATAGTTGAGTCCTAATTTGCATATATCTATGGAGAACTAGGATAAAATAGCCATACCCATAGAAATCTTGATACAACTTTCCAAGAAGTGTCAGAAGTCTGATAATCCTCAAACATTTCACACCCTTTAGTGCAAGAACCCAAGAGTACACAAGCCTAGGATAAGACCAGAATGGAAAGATGTGTTTGAAAGAGGACTTAAAGAGATGGATGAAAGGAACCAGATGTTTCAACAAGCCCAGTTAGGAGACAATCATACTACGTCTACTTGAAAATTTAATGCACCTTTTGTCAATTCTTTTGATCCCTTGTATGCTCAATTAGATTTGTCATGGGTTGATTACAAGACTAAGAGTATGTTAGGTCACATCTATAAGGAGATGCCTAGATTTAATGGATACAATGTTTGTGAAGGAGATGCACATGTCAAAAGTTTTTCCAGATTCATGGAGAAAAAATCATTTGGATAGCAGGACATGTGGATGATATTTTTTGTCAAATCCCTTGAAGCAAGAGCTCAAGATTAGTATCTAAGTTTTCCTGGGAAGTCATTTCCTTATTGGAATAAATTAGTGGATGCATACAGAGAATAATTTACAAGAGAGCCCTCTGACCTCATCATGAGGTTGAAGTAGATTAAAAAGAGAGATGAAGAGTCAAGCATTGATTTCAATCATAGATTTTCTATTGCCATTTCACTAATCCCAAAGAATTTCAGACCTAGTATTCTAGATTATATCCATATGTATTTTGAAACCTTTGAGGAGGGATCTAGTGCATTGTTAAAATATTTTGAAATATTGAGCATGCAGATGGCTTACACATTTTTAGATGGTTTGAAGAAACAGAGGAACTAATATGTGCAAAGTTTGTTGTCCTCACTTATGGGTAAACATGCAGATGAAATTAGTAGCTATGTGAATGAAAATGATCAAATCTCTTTAGACAACTGCATACTTGAGAAGGTAAAATATAAGGATGATCCATCACTAGGTGATAAGGAAGTTGTCTTTGAGCAACATACAAAAGAAATGTACCCAGCTGAAAAATTGCAGCCCTAATGATGAAAGACATGATGAGGTAAATGAAACATGTGAAGTTTCTTCTATTTCCTTTGAAGGTGCAAAAACAAAGAGCAATTTTTTTGTAACAATTGAGGGCTGCAAGCATGAAGATAACTTCCTGAATGATCATCTCAGTTCAGAATTTGCTGATAATACTTCCCTTTCAAGAAATGAGTGTGATGTTGCAAGGAACAATCAACAACCAAGTTTTTCGAGCCAAGAACCTAAAGAGGGATATGAATTGGATTTACTCTTTAAAGAAGAGATATGCAATAAAAAATGTGATGACACAGTTGATCATGTCAATCCTACATGTGTTGAATGTAGTTTTGATGCAAGTCTCCATAATGAGACATTGGAATTTGCTGATTTAGGAAATGTTGTTGAGAATGTTAGTATATCAGCTGCAAGTGAAGAGGTATGCAATGAATTTCAGTTGACGAGATAATCTACAAGCAGTTGCAATGAAGAAAACATTGATGGTTTTCATTTTGATAGATAAGATGTTTATGTCTATCCTCAAGACTATGTAAGTGACAAGCTTAATGAAGACACCCAGCTCAATATTGAAATGCAAAAATATGCGGATTGTTGTTATGACAGCCCATAAGTGAGTGAGAATGAACAAATTGATAGTATGCTCTCTATGATGGGTTGTGACAATGTTTCTGACAAGGTTGCTAGCAATTCGATCGCATATGATTGGGGAAATCCAGTTTATGATCAGCCCATTGAGTTCTCAGACTTTGATGATGATGACATCATGGCATATCCAAATTTGCAATTTGATAATGCAACCAATTCAAGTGAAAGTCAAGAAGAGAAAGTGGTTGAAAGAATGGATCAGAACAATGATCTACTAAGCAGTGAACAAATTTCAAATATGTTGACCACTAAATACCAGAAATGTGCACATGAGAATAATTCTCAGTTGTTGTGTACTGCTACTATTATTTTTGGCAATGATAAAGATCTTCATTATGCAAGGTATGATGCATTTGTTTTTTATTCTCCTTCCAATGATGAACCAAATGATGATGATGATGATAATGTGGATGAAGACAAGCAACTACTTGATTGTAATGATGCATTGTATGATGAGTATGCTAGTGTACATATTGATATAAACTCATAAATATTTTTTGATGAGTTTGAAACAGCAGATGACCATGAGGTTTGTGCATCCAATGAGCCAAGTTCTAAAGATTTTAGTGTACATTTGGACAAGTGTCTATTTGCTAACTTGAATGAGCCTAGTCATGAGTCTTTGAATGTGAATATGAATGTTGATTTCAATGAGAAATCAGATTGTCTTTCTGAACCAGAATTGCTTATTGTTGAGAAAGCTTGTGATGTTGAAGAGGTTGATATGTTATGTTCAGAGGATGACAATATGGCTACAGATGAGGACAAGTCAGAAATTTCTGATGACTCTCTGCACCAACATGATGAAGAATAGTTGCAGAGTGTTCCAATGCATGAGTGTATCTCTTTACATACACTTGGAGATGGTTTGCATGATCAGCAAGATCTTCTAGTAAGTTATTGTGATAGTTTCACCTTTGATATGCAAACTAGTAATCAGATTGAGCTTGATTGTACCACCCATATAGCAGAATGTGGGTGTTATTTTTGCCACCTGGGAGAAGTTTTCATAGAATGTGGCAATGTGCAAAACATTGAAGAAAGTTGTTTTCAACTTGACAGTGATTTATATGATGACTATGATAAGTTGTCGCCACATGATAATCAAAATTTTGAAACTATGCATGAATTTCAAATGCATAGTGATTATGAACATGTTGATAGTGTTGTCTATAATTTCCTATTGGGAGGCACCAACATGTTTAATCAGGCAGATGGTTTTGATAAGGATATGCTTTCATATAGTCTTGATCACCATTTTCAAATGTTGCCACTTGATATAAAATTAGAAAATGAAGAGAGTGGTAGTGGTGTGGCCCATTTGATCTGGTTTCCACTTGATGACAAAGTTAAATAGAGAGCAAGTTTCCACTTGCATAGAGGCAACCTAATACTTGTGTTTGTAGAAGTGCAGTAACCTAGGGTGTTGTGGTTTGATAGAGGTGAGCATGAGATATGGAAGATCAATTCATTTTTCAGATTGGTGTTTGATAGAGGTAAAAAATGATTCCCCTTTTTCATTTCGTGGCCTAGGGTCACTTGATGAAGTTGAAAAAGAAGGTTGAATAAAGTAGCAATTTGAGAGCACTCAATGGACTCAGAGTTTGGTCTATTCCCAAGAGATCTGGAGTCTTGCTATGCCCACAAGGGGAATACATCCCCAGTCAGAGCCACTAATGGCACTCTCAAATTTTGAAGATTTGAAGTGCCCATTTCAAAAAAATTGCCTATGCACTCTCAAAAGTGCACCTAACAAATCTGCTTAAGTGACCTACTTTGGAAGGTCATATTTCGGATCCTATTGAATTTTGTACAAAACCCATTTGTAATCCCACTCATGTGACATATGAGAACATGCACGTAAATTTTTAGCTTCCCAGGATAAGTTTTGATAGTGTTTCAAAAAGTGAAGCTGGAGGGTTTTGGCACTGTTCTGTTCTTTGCAGACTTTCAGTTTTGTAAAGTAGCCTCCCGTTGGAGCTTGCATTTTGAAACCGGTTGATCATCATGTCAAAATTATTCTTTCTCTCCATTATCTATACCAAAATGTGCTCTCATGTCAAGTTTCAAATATTCATGAGCTGATTTTCTATTTTTACCAGGTCAAAACCAAATGCAATTTATTCAGTTTTGCACCTACATTTTATGAAGCTTTTCAAGGTGGTTAACTTTGACCCCTAATATCTTTTGAAGAATGATGGTTGAAGCTAAGCCATCTTGCATGTGTATTCATTTTTCCAAAATTAGCTTATGTGTCTAATGGTAGCTTGCCTAGAGTTGATTTGATATTTTTTTAGTGAGGTGATTTCATGAGTTTTAATTGATTATGAATAGGTTGTTATTGCAGAAAGTTCAACTAAGAAACTTTGACAGTGAATAACTTTCACCTCAAGATCACCTTGGCTGAATTGTCTATTGCACTCCATTCTTGGACCGAAGGTCTGCATGCTTGCAAGTTTTCATGTCTCTAGGAGATCGTTTAACTGATTTCCCAAGGCGATTTCTGAGCCAACTTGATCAGTTTGCAACATTCTTCAAAGTGCCTGAAAGGTAAATTTTGATGTATACCCAATTCATTTTTTCAACTCCAGATGCATTCAGAAGCTACATCAAGTCAAATTGAGCATGAAACTTGTTTGAAAATGAATTTTTTTAGGCCGAGTCCACATGGGACCCGACATGCTTCGCATGGTCATGGACTTGAAGTGTTTTTTGTGATCATGAGAGCAATTGGTGAAAAGGAAGATCAAAGCCATTATTCAGTTGGAAATGGACATGCTTCAAATGTTCATATTGACACAATGAAGAACAATAGTGATTGCTCAAAGCAAAGGATACAATCAAGGCTACACTAAATGAATCAATTGGAAGTAACTCGTATGTTGATAATTGACTTGCAAATTGGGATTATTTTAGAGATTTTCCTTCATGATAAAATGGAAAAACAAGGTTAAATTTGATATGGAATTCATGTAATATGAATTTATTTGAAAACATGAAGAATCTATCTTCAATGAATTTTCAAATGCCAATGAAGGCGGATTTTGGAGGAAAAAGGTTTGTTGATGAAAAGGGAAGAGAGAGGAGGTATTCTTTTCATTTGTTGTTGATTGAACGGTGGATGGAGCTGCCAGATGTCTTCAACAAATCTTTTTTTGGAGCTTTCTATTCTTCTATATCTTCTCTTCTTTTCTCATTTTTTTGGGGTTCTAAATTATTGTATGGGGCTGGGTAGATAGGGATATGTTAAGTTTTGAGTCATAGTTTGAGTCTGTAACCTTTCATTGCTAATTTCATGAGTAAATATCAGCAAGTTTGTGCAAATAAATCATGAAATGCATGAATGTCATCAGATTGTCTCCAAACTTGTACAGTTTAGTCCTATGAATTCAATAATACCAAGTATCTTTGGATTTTTCATCTCAATTTCCTTGAGATTGTTCTATCTGTTTATGGTTTTCTTTCAATGAAATGGTTAAAATACTTTGAGCAGATGATTGTGATTGTAAGTATACAGGTTGGATCTAATAAGTAGAATTTGATTCATAATAGAAGATGATCTATTGATGTAATACATTAACAGTTGTGAATCCACTGGTTTAAGTTCATTTGTTGATGAAGTTTTCTTTATGAATTTGACTCCATGGCCTAGAATTAGGTATTGATGTGTTGTTCAGCCTAATGCATCTCAGAAACAATGTTTAAATTCAAAATAATTTTAAATCCTTGTTGTTTGTTTGAGGTATAGTGTTATGCTTCCCAATTACTAAGTGAGTGTTGATTTACCAAGAATGTAGCCAAATTTGAGGTTGTCAATGTTTTCCTTAGTGTATTTTCATTGGGAATTATCTGCTATAAAAAGAAATGCTTGTGTATGAGTAAATTAAGTGTTTTAAGCATTGTATAGGTTGAATCACGTTGGTCCTATAGAGCTAGAAGTGCAGAAGATCTTAGTATTTGACCAAATCTTGTTAGTTGGCCAAATCCCTCTTTGAGTCTAAGTATAAGAAATTGGCTAATTCTTTAGGATGCATTGGATTGATAGATTTGAAACACCAACATGTTGGGCGATACTTAGATTGTAGGTCCATGCCATGACCCCATTGTTCGTAGGTCCATGCCACGACCCCATTGTACTGTGTAGAAACCTAGAAATTACCACTAAGCCTATCAATTTATTGAAACCCCTTTTTTATCTTCGATTATTAAATAATCTTAAAAATTTAATTATTACCCAATATCATAAATTATTCTATTAATTAAATAATATAAATTATTTAATTAATTCATTTTTCCTTTTCTGACATAAATTAATTATATCTTATTTAATTAATGACCTTCCTTTTCACTCACCTTTTTGAATTAAATTTCCTTTTAAGCAAAATGATAACTTGATTTTTCCTTGTGTAATTAAATAATGTTGTCGTTATTAAATTTTTCACTTTCCTCTTCGAACTAATTGATTTTGTTGAAAAAATAGTTAGTTTCCTCTTGCTTCTTCACTTTCGATCTTATCTAATCTCATCTTGTCTAATTTTGGCCATTGATTGAATTAATGTCTTTTCAATCTCAACCATCCATTTTCCATCCATCTCTCTTTAAATACCCTTTTCATTTATCATCTTAGAACATCTTAGAAGATCTGAGAAAATCCTGAATTCATAGGCTATCATGCTATTGAGATAATATTTTTCTTCAATATTTTGCTTTGTCTAGTCATAGGCTAATTATTGCAGGTTAAAAATCTTAGGGCAACAATCATTTGGTAGAAAAATGGAGAAGAGCTATGGAGACAATTCAATAGATGCATGCAAGATTGAGTGAGATTGTTTCATTTTTTTTTACACTGTTATCTTCTCATTGTTCTCTATAGTTGATTGGGGTTTTGATGTTTATCGATCTAATAAAGCTTTGAATTTGAAAATATGACCCTAATACAGATGGTGAACCTGACGTGAATGTTGATTTCTTTCATAGAAAGGGTTGAATTGTTGAGAATTTGTTGAGATGATTTAGCATTGTTTTCATTGATGTCAAAACCTGGATCCAAAAGATTGTGCTCTGGATGATACACATAAATGATCTATAATATCTTGTACTATGATGTTACATATTATGAATGTTATCTTTCATCTGAATATGGTAGTACTTCTTTTGGGACATTCATGGAAGTCAATCAATGCATAATAATAAAGACTAATCTTTTGATGTTGGATACTATGCTCAAAGCTTACTCTAGGTAACCTTGCTATCCAAACATTCATGTAGCATATTACAAGTTTTGGTATGTGTCTTTGGTTCATATTGAATATGATGATAATCAAGATTTGGTCTTGGTTGTGGCATTCCTATCGGCTCCAGAATATATTTCATGTAATTCAAAGTTTTCTATCTTCTAATAATTATGCTATGTAATGAAACTATCTTATGTATGACCTATTTATGTGTCCCTTGGTAACATGATAAGAAGATATTTTGTGTGACCTATCTTTTGGGTCTGATGCTAGCATGCAAGGCCTTATTAAATATCTCAAGGTTGTTCTTCACACTGACATTTTTTTTGGTGATCTAATTCAAATTGTATTTGGCTGGCTTGGAAGACTATGAAGACATTGTGTCTAGCTGACCTAGGAGATTATGAAGACATGGAATGGTAGAAGTTTTTTTTTTTTTTGTTCAATGAAATGAGAAGTGTGGAGTATGATGTGTGAGAGCATTTAATAGGGTGTGAAGGAAGAAGTAATCTATTTTGCAGAGTTTGTGTGAAGAAGTTGTGCAGAAGTTTCTTGATCAAATCTATTGTAGATAAATATTGTGCTCTTAACTGGAACTAAAATCATGCATATATAGATGCAATTTCATTAGTTTACTTTTTTTAGTGAGACTATTTTGTAATTAGTTGTATTAATTGGGTAGTGAGTCCATCGGTAGTGAGCATTTTGGTAGTAAGCATTCTATAAAAATCACCTTCACTGGTGCTTTATAATTGAGAATTATCATTTTCTATGTTTTTTCTCTTCTTAGGTTTCCACATTAATTATGGTGTTCATTATGCATGGTGTTGTTATGTGCTTTCATGTTCATTTCTCTTAGATGATTATTTGATTGATTTAAGTTTTCTCTAGACTAATTAAAGTTAAGAAAATTATTTTATGATAACTGATTCACCCCACTCTCAATTATCCAGACTGCTCAAAAATTGGTATCAAAGCTTGGTCCCTTAGAGATAGAGCTTAACTGCTTGAGGGAGATCTTGGCAGTTTGAAAAAATGGCAGGAGCTTATCACTTTGAGGAAGAACTAAAGATATCATTAGATGATATTTAATGCACAAAATTTGAAAATGAAGAATTGAAATAAAATCTCAAGGAGGAAAATGATTGTATTTCTAAGCCAAGGGAGAAAATAAAGAAATTAAAAGCAAGACACAAAGAGGTTAGCCAAGAATTAAAGGAGTCAAAATAAAGTATTGTGAATTTAAATTAGCAGCTAGATGAATGTAAGAAAATTGGATAGAATATCAAGGATACTATCAAACAAAAATCAGAAGAAAATGAGAAGTTAGATCAGCAATTAAGAAGGTTGAAAACACAAGCAAGAGTATGTGAAAGTGGCATGATTTTGGATCAAGTTTTGTATCTACAAAAATGTCACAAGGATAAGGGAGGAATTGGCTTCTCAGGAAAAAGCTCAAATCATAACACTAAGGGAAAAGAAAAAGTTGTTGAAGATGAAGCAAAATCAGTTGTAACAAGCAAGGTCTAGAACTCCAGAACACCTAAAAGACCTTCGGTCAGACAACCAAATGATCAAAGGTACTTATCATTTAATGGATATTTTTTTCTATGCAAAAACTTTGAAACTAAGGCTATAGAATTTAGAAGCAAGATGGAACCAAGTACTTAATGCTTTAACTATCACAAGTTTGGTCACAAAGCAAGTCATTGCAAAAGTTAGTTATCTAATCCAGCAAGAAGAAATGGAATGAATAATATCCTTGATGGTTATTTATATCTATTCCATGGTTATCATCTCAAAGCTAATTAGTGTAGACCTAGGGTTCACTCAGTTAAGGGTATGTGCAGGATCATGATGAGCCAAAAAGTGGCAATATGATGGGTATGTGGCAAACAACTTTTTTTTTACCCAAAATTGATGAAACGAAAAGGGTTTTTAAAGGAGATTCTCATCTTTCCACCAATATAAATTATGATTTACTTTGAATTTTATAAGTAATTATTATTCAATTTCTATTCAAATTATGACTAAAGTCCTAATTGATAGACTGATTGAAAAACATCTATATCTTTCAAACGGTATCACATTTTTTGAATCCAAAACATGCATCACATTATGTGCTTCACATACTATAGGATTAAAAAAAGAAAAATTGGATTTCATGAAGTTTTTACCAAGTTAAGGTGGTCAGAAATAGAAATTTTTTATATTTTTTAAAAGTTGTAATAAAAAAAAAAAATTAATTATTTACTTGGGAAAAAATTACAAAAAATATGCATCAGATCGAGACATGAGTCCTCTACTTATATCTAAAATCTTATAAAAAAATATTATCATTTTATTATGGTTAGGGTGGTCAGACAAATAGCTACTTCTTATTTCTTCCCTGAAATTTAAGTACTGCTACATTGAAATTTCAAATTTTCACCAAATAGATTTCTTTTATTTTTTAACAAACCTAGTAGTTTAAAAACTACATTCAATTTTCTACATATTCTATTTTTACATATTTTTGAAATAATATAAATAACTTATTCAAATTTTTACTTCAAGTTTCCTAACTCTGATTTTTCTATTTTTTTTACCACTTAAGGGCCTATTTTTTTCATGATGATCCTGCACATACCCTTAAGTTAGAAAAAAAATGTTACAAGTGCATTCAACCCAGAAAAATTATGCTAACACATGAAGATATGTTGCTTTGGAAAAGCCTGAAAAAAAAAGAAGATTGTAGAATTAGGGGAATCATAGAAGAAGATCATCATGGTGTGGAAGAAAAGGAAAATGAGTGTGGACAAGTCTTCTATGGTACTGGATCCCAGTACATGCCCTTCCAGAAATTGAGCCAACCGCCTTGGCTCAAGGGGAGTTTTGTGATACATATCATGATGGATTTCGCCCTCTCTAAAGGAATATTGATGTGTTTTCAACATGGCTAATTCTGATCTAGTTGGTAATATATGAGGAAGCTTAATCCAACTGATTGAAAAGCAAAGTACAATTGATGATGTCATAGATATAAGTTTTTGATAGCTAGTTCATCATGAGTAATTAAGGTTAAACAGTGGAAGTTTTCAAAGAATTTCTCACAGTTTACAAAAGAATAAGTTTTGTGGAGTGATAAGAGATTGAAGAAATAAGCATGATGATGGAATCCATTGATAAAGAATCATGTGGCGGTATTCTGCTAAGGCTAAAGGGAGTAGAGTTGGACAAATTTGATCATCAAAAAATGAAGGAAATGGAACTAGGGTTGAAGGTCGATGAATTACAGAATGTAAGTGCTCTAGGTATGGATTTATGGGGAGAATTTCCCTAGTACTCCAACAAAGAGTTTATATTGTTCATGTTGAGTCGATTCAAGGATAGCAACATTATCTTGGACAAACCCTATCTAATCACTAAGGAAGTTATTGAAGCTATTACTGGATTATGCAGTGTTGGTAACCTCCCTAGGAAGAAAATGATGAAATACAAAGATGTAGAAGAACTTACTAGTATCGAAAAAGACCCCCGAGCTCTCTTGATAAACGCCATTTTCGATCCTATAGTAAGGTATGTTGCTTATGGTATTACTTACAAAATTTATTTATGAAATCGTGAAGGTTATACTTTGGCTATTGTTCTATATCTTGCACATAAGATGGTGAAGGAAAATAAGCAGTTTGAATTTTGTAGCCTCATAATGGAAAACCAAATTAAGAATGTCAGAATGTCTTTGGTTGAGAGTTATCCTTTCTATTTTGGGTCTCTGCTTATATGTTTAGTATTTTACTTTATGAGTTCACTACCGTCAAAGAAGAATGTTATGTAGAATTTTGGCATGTCCCTAGATCAAAAAGCAAGTCTATAGGTATCTAGAATGTATGGAAGACAAAGCAGGTGCATGAAAAGTTTATTTCTCATCCTTGCAGATGAATCTATGCTCTGTTTTGATAGCATCTAGTTAGTTTGAGGTGGATTCCTCCTCTAGTAAAAAGGAGTTAGAGGTTGTCATTGGTGGTTCCCCTCTAGAACCTAAAAGGAGGAAAATTAACACGAAGGATGTCTTTGGTATCTCAAAAGAGAAAGAGAAGAAAGAAAAGTCTTTTCCTAGATCTAACTCTATCGATCTAGATGAAGATCAGTTGGTATTGGATGAAGGTGATATGAAAAGGATTGGGGAAATTTGGTATGCTTGCTCTCCAGTCAATAGGCTTAGAATTGATGATGCCTTGGTTGATTATCTACTCAAAAAGGTATTACTGTTTCAAATATTTCTAACTCATTACTGGATGATCTAGTAGAAGTTGTTGAAGAAAGGTTGTTGTTGGAAGGATCTGAATGACACAAGTTCCAAGCTATGATTGAGAGAAGATGTGTCAAAGCCAAACATAAGTTATCCAAACTCGTTAGTGAAACAAAAGAATGTGTTAAGGAGATGTCTTACATCTACAGGTATTGTCTCCGGTGGCATGTTGTTGTTGATAATTTTAGAAGCATAATTGAAGCTAGGAAATATGAATTGAATGGTATCGAGAAATTTTTTGACTTCTTCAAAGATAAAGATGGAAAACAAACAATAATAGTTAGAGAGTTGTAAGTTGAGTTATTGTCTATTTAAAGATAGAGGGAAGATCTAGTTAAAACTTTCTGGTTGGTCAAAGAAACTGTTTAGGTCCAGTTGGATCATCTCTTTGGGACACTTTCTGATGCAGAGAATTGTAAACGATAGTACCTGTCTCCGAATTGGTCATCTTCATTTATGTTGTGGACAGATACTAGAAAATATGCATGCAAGAATGGTTCTTGTAGTGCTAGCTTGGAAGAGGATTCTTCCAATTGTGAAAGAAAGGTGCAAGAAAAATTTTCATGTGAAAAGTGTTATTTTTACTTGATCTCCTAAATGTTCTTATTTTTCCCTTTGCCTTTGATGGAAAAAAGGCAGAGAAAATGAAGAGAAAACAAAAACAAGAAGAGGTATTGAATTGCTTTTCAAAGGGGGAGTTTTGAAGTTTTGTGTTTTTGAGTTTTTGTTGTTTTTCAATCAATGCCAAAGGGGGGATTCTTGAGAAGTTGTTAAGATGATTTAGCATTTTTTCATTGATGTCAAAACCTAGATCCAAAATATTGTGCTCTGAATGATACATAGAAATGATCTATCATATCTTGTAGTATGATGTTACGTAGTATGGATGTTATCTTTGATACGAATATGGCAGTACTTCTTTTGGGACATTTGTGGAAGTCAGTCAATGTAGAATAATGAAGACTAATATTTTGATGTTGGATGTTGTGTTCAAAGCTTACTTCACGTAACCTTTCTATCTGGACATTCATGTAGCATGTTCCAAGTTTTGGTATGTCTCTTTGGTTGATACTGAATTTAAAGATAATCAAGATTTGGTCTTGGTTGTGGCATTCCTATCGACTCCAAAATATATTTCGTATAATTCAAAGTTTCCTATCTTCTGATAATTATGCTATGTAATGAACCTATCTTATGTATGACCTATTTATGGGTCCCTTGGTAACGTGATAAGAAGATCTTTTGTGTGACCTATCTTTTGGGTCTGGTGCTAGCATGCAAGGCCTTATTGAATATCTCAAGGTTGTTCTTCATGTCAACATGTTTTGTGGTGATCTAAATCAATTGTATTTGCGCGACTTGGAAGACTATGAAGACATTGTGTCTGGACGACCTAGGAGATTATGAAAACATGGAATCATATAAGTAAAGGTTGTTTTTATCCGATAAAATGAGATGTGTGAAGTATGATCTATGTGTGAGTAGTTAAGAGGGTGTGAAGGAATAAGTAATCTATTTTGTAGAGTTTGTGCAAAGAAGTTGTGCAAAAGTTTCTTGATCAGATCTGTTGCAGACATGTATTGTTCTCTTAACCGGAACTGAATTCATGCATATATAGATGCAATTTCATCAATTCACTTTTTTCAGTGAGACTATTTTGTAATCAATTGTATTAATCGGGCAGTGAGCCCACTGGAAGTGGGCCTTACCTACAATGAGCATTTTGGTAGTGAGGCTTTTGTAAAAATCACCTTAACCAGTGTCACCTTAACCGGTGTTTTATAATTGAGAATTAGCATTCTTTGTGGTTTTCCCCTTCTTTGGTTTCCACGTAAATTTTGGTGTTCATTATGCATGGTGTTGTTATGTGCTTTCAAGTTCATTTTTTTTAGATGATTATCTGATTGATTTAAGTTTGCTCTGGACTAATTAAAGTTAAGAAAATTATTTTATGATAACCGATTCAAACCCCCTCTCACTTATCTGGACTGTTCAACACGAATGACACATTTTCCTGATAAAAAGATTCGTTCTTTAATCTATTGTTTAAATTTCCATTTTTGATTGCTCTCTATCTGCATTAGAGAGGCTATTATAATCACTTTGCAAATCATTTGGTCTGATAATAGTTCCTATGTTATCTACTTCCATTTCTAATTTTTATAATAGTCAACGTGCACCAACATCTATAGCAATCAGCACAATAAAGCGCCCTTCAAAAAAACCAACTAGATCCATCTCTCGTTCACCTTGAGAAAAATCATCTCTTTGCATTCACCTACATGAACTTGAACCATCTCATAATTGTCTACTTGCTTCAGTTTCTTAGAGACCTTAGGAATTGTTTTGGTTTCTTTCTTTTGAAGTAAAGCCCTTCATCCTTTGCGATAGGGATAACTACATTTGTCACCAGCACAATTATCCAATTCAAACATATGTTGCTCCAAAATTTGAAGTTGCTTATTTTTAGCCTCTTGCATTTGCTTTTTTAGAATATCAATTTTTTCATTGAAAAGATGGAAGGCATTGGCCTGTTTATGCTCGCACTACTTCACAAGGTAAGGCAATTGTAAGGAAGACTTCCCACTTCCTACACCTGGTTGATCTGCCGTGTTCACCGACTGCTAATAGGAAAGCGTGAAAATTTTGAAGATTATTTTGAATTATTGAAGTTCTTTCCATTGATATTTCTCTATCAAGCATCTCAGTCCTATAGAATTGACAGGCCATCTGACAAGCAACCATTCGGTTGTCAATCTTCTTGTTGGGTTCCTACGTAGCCCTCTGTGCGGCGTCCATGTGTTTGTAGGGTACAAAGTCATAGCCCTTATATTTTCTAGTGCCCTTATCCATTATCACTATGCATTCTTCGAGCTCCCCATATTCAAAAAATATAGGTTTAAGGATTTCAGAGGTGGTGTCCTAGCTGAGACCATGGACGAAGATTTTTCTATGAGGAGGATCTTTGTCGGTGTGGAGTTGAATTTTCATTTGTGGACTTTCTCTCTACTTCTCTTGTCCTTAGTAGTCTCAATCAGCTTTAAATTTTTAGATTCAAATTTTTTAACTTAGTTTTACTTTAGATTTTTTTAATTAAATTTTAATTATATTAGATTTTTATTAGTTTTACTTTAGATTTTGGATTAAATTTTAATTAGATTAGATTTTTATTAGATCTTTAATTATGTTTTTAGATTTTTAATTAGATCTCTAATTAGACTTTTAGATTTTTAATTAGATCTTAATTAGATTCTTAGATTTTTTATTAAGATCTTTAATGTAGATTTTTAATTTAATTTATATTTTTAAATTAATTTTGATTTTTTATTTAATTTTAATTTTTAGTTTTATTTAGATTAGATTAATTAGATTATATTATTATTAATTCTCTTAGCTAGAGTAAATGATAATGTTTTCTTTAGTTTAGTTTTTATTTCAAGCTAATTTTATTAATTTGGCCTTTTGTAGGATCATTTGTCCAAGACTTGAAAAACTAAAAAATCTCGCTTATCGAAGACTAAAAATCAAAACTACTAACTAATTCAGTGCAAGATGTGGTCAAAGGAATGTGATTTGAAACTGAGTGTATTCATTTTATTAGATCACATTTTTCTTTTGGGCTTAAAAAGAACTTAGGAGTGTATGCCATGTCTTCTTTAGCTTTTGAATGTTTTAACCTTTAGAGGTCCTGCCACCCCACTTCGAAATGTGGGAACTACCCAAGCGGTAACGGGCTAAAGCCAAGCTCTTTTGAACCACTATATGAATGTGTGGTTGTGATGAAAATTGTGATCAACAAGAAGTGGTACGTGATAGCTCTCCCCTAGTATCTTTATGAAATGAAAAGCCCTTGTTCTAAGGGTTGGAAGACCTCTTGAGGGAGTTTATCATATTATCCCCTAAACCAGAAGCCCCTTACTAGAAACCTTTGAGTAGAAGGCCAAAATCCTTCTATTTTTTGGTGCAAGAGGTTAGACCTTTGAAGTTATCCCACACTTTCATAGATCATTGTAGAGATGGGAATTTTCTTGAGATCCTTGCAGTCTTAGGGAATTTGGAACTTGGTATATTCAAGAAGTGAGTGTCATGGAGGGGAGCCAATGCCACCAAACTTCTAAGCTATCTTCTTTGAATAAGTGTGGATGGAGAAATACAACTAGGAACCAATAGATATTGCCTTGGACAAACATAGGATTTTTTGTTGAATGCACATGAGTGTCTTCTTTAAAAATCAAATTTTCATTTTGTCTTCTTGTTTGTTAACATAGCAACTTTCCAAAAATAAGATCACTAAAAACAATCTTTGAAAACAACATTGCTAAACACCAATTTGACCAAAAACAATTTTAGTTCAAACACAAAAAAAATTCCCAAAATTTGTAACTTGTGTCAAATTTTGAAGTTATCATCGAAGTCCTTTCACAACATGGCTTATCATATGATTGGATACCTTGTTTCAATATGTAAGTCACTTTAGGTTAGACAAGTTGCATTGTCCAACCTTAGGTCTTAGAACATATTTCCTATTGCCTTTGCAGTTACCATTGCCTTCTTGTATTTAGGTCATAAGCTCATTTCTCCTTAGGTCATAAATTCATAACCTTTTTGCATTGTCCTCATAATATCCTTATTTTCATATCATATCATTAGTTCATCCTTAGGTCATTTAATATCATTATTGCATATCATATCTTTAGTTCATATCCTTAGGTCATTTAATATCCTTATTGCATAGCATATCCTTAGGTCATTTCATATCCTTATTGTATATCATATCCTTAGTTAATATAAAATCCTTGCATATTAGACTTCCAAAATTGGATTTACCAAATTTCAAAAATCAAATCGTTGGACCATACCTTAGGTCATTGTTAAGAAGTGTTAGCCTTGTCATAAATTTATCCCTTTTATCAACATTATCTTGTCAAACCTCACTTAGTATCCAAGCAATAGGTGAGACATCTCCCTTTTGTCCTCTCATTTTGGTCCTTTGTCCTTAAAGGTCCACACTTCATTACTATTTCCAAGGGTACATCTTTAGCTTTGCATTGCCAAAGTTTTTGAGATCCTCAAATAGAATCATCTAGGTTGCATTATCCTTTAGGGTTGCATTCATTGTCCCTTAGTTACATCTTAGTACATTTGAAAATCCAAAAAATACCAAAAAAAATAGTTGCATTACATTTAGGCATACCTTATTTAAAAATACCTAGGCTTAGGTTGCATACCTTAGGCTTAGGTCATACCTTTGCAATTACATTCCTTAGAAATAATATCACGTACCTTAGTCATACTCAAGCTTTCATCATAACCTCACTACCATTTATTCAATTCACCTTGATATGCTTGCTAGTCAACTTGAATACCAATTAATCCACAATGGTCAAGCCCAACAAGCCATATAATTTAAGAGACAATGGATTAATTCTCTATACCAATCACCCACAACCCATAGTCAATTACCCATCTATCCCTCTTATCAACAACCCATAAACTCTAGTCCTCCATCCATCTACACTAACTATCAAGAATCCCTTAGCACAACAAATGTCCACTTATCACCCTTATCCTAACCTTGACAAGGGAAACCAACTTTCCACTAATCCATTTGAAGCCACTACATCCTATCCTAGTCCATCATCCCTCAATCCATACCAAGACACTACATCCTATCCTAACTAACCTTCCACTAATTCATTCCTATTCACTCTGTCCCAAGCTACATTTAGTCATGAGAATCATGTCCGTATCCAAAGTCACACTCCATTACCTACACTTGAATATATATGTCAAGATGAAAAACCAAAGAATGATAACATAGCTTCACCTTCACGTGAAGATCAAAGTAGTCCATCCCATGACCCCATCCTTAATTCCATTCAAGAAGTCCTTCTAGATAATCATGGAATCTAAAGTACACCTATCCTTGATCAAGATCCCATTCCCAATCATGTCGTCCAAGAAAAACCTATATTTGACCAAGACACTACCATTTATCAAGAAATGCAAAATGATCTACTCATCGACCTTTACACCATTCATGATCAAATAGTTGAGGTTGATCCTACCCAAACTTCAAACACTGCCATTTCCCAAAATGAGACACTTGCCTCCATGGGAAACATAGATGATATTCCTCTAGAACAAGAGTATCATACTCTAGACATATTTGAAAATGATCAAGCTATAGCTAAATTCACTAGACTCTATGATAATGACCATAAGGAAGGTTTCTACATCAACTTGGAAGCACCGATATCTCTTGAAGAACCAACACAATCCAATGTTTCACAAAATCAGACTGAAGATATCAATCAGAAATATGTCCAAAATTTCAATGAGGCTATGACATCTTATCAAATCAGATCATCTATCTTTGTCAGAGTAGGATTTCTTACATATGAGAATATACTAAGTAATGATCTCCACATACACAATGATGGGTTAGCATCTTGTTTTCAAAATAAAAATTAACCCATTGCAAATAGAATCTGTCAGAGCATGCAATACCAAGGAAAAGGATTAGGCCTACACGAGCAAGGAATTTTAGAACCTATACAGTTTCATGAAAATCCTAGACATCAAGGTCTTGGCTATTCTTCAGTCAGAGAATCAAATGATGCTAGTGGTACCTCCTTGATATTGGGGGCAACTTTATCTGATAAAAATATCAAAATGGAGGCCATGTGTAGTCCTTGTCATAAGTTTGCTACCAGCATTACTTCCATTCACACCAAAAACCATCATTCATAATATCTTAAGCCTTCCATTTGGAACCAAAAAAAGAAAATTATTATAAATCCAAAGTTCAAAGTCAAATGTCAAAGGCCATTGAATCAAATGAAAATCCAAGTGGAAACTTGATGTTAAAATGGATCCCAAAGAAAAATGGATCAAAGAAAGAAAATATTCCAAATCTAAAATTCAATCAAAATGTGGAGCCACAAGAAAAGAGGTCTCCCACATATAATAAATTTCCACCTCCTTCAAAATGGTAATCAAGCAATGCATCTAAAAGTGTTGGTTCCAAATCCTAACCCAATCCAAAATCCAAACTCGGCCATCCAACATCCCAAGTTTGGAAAATTAAAAGTGATTCATCCATATTTCCAAACAATCCTTCCACATCTACCATCATCCATCATTCCAAAATCATAATACTTCAAAATCCAAAAAAAAATCAAAACATGCGAAAAATCCCAAAAATAGAGTCAGAGTCAATCATGTCATTCTTTGTCATTTTCGAACTACATTGCCTCTATGACTCAATGTAGGCAAGGTCATCTGCTGATGTGCACTTGAGGCATTAGGTTAGTCCTATAAGTTTTGTCAAATAAAATCATGATTCAGTCCTTTGTCACTAAAACAAACTCAAGGGTCATGTCAAACTACGAGGTCTCTGTACATTGCTACGTAGGCAAGGCCATCTTTTGATGAGCCCCCAAGCCCCCCTAGGCTAGTCTTTTAGGGTTCATTAGGTTAGTAAAAATTAATCGAACACTGTGAAATTATACATGACATCATCATCTAAACTTCCAACACAAATCTAGAATCAACAAGACAAGCAATCCAACAAGTCTCCAAGTCAAATTAGTCATTTGTCAGATCAATCAAACCAGTCAAATCGATCAAAACCAAAGGTATTATATAGGATGCATCCTTCCTGAAACCAACCCTTGTCATTATCACACTTTGTCATTTTACTTGTATAGGTAGTTACATGATCGAAAGCAGACTTGACGTCTTATACGACATCTTTCTTTTGTTGAAACTAGTCCTTGTCAAAACAACCCAGCCATTAGTCACTTCGTCCCTTAATCCACTGGAAAACACTTATTGGTAAACACTTTGATTGGTTGTTGAACATGCTGGTCTATTTTGTCATATCTTTTGGATATACTTTGGTCATGTTATTGGTCACCTCAAGGATGTCTCATGACTTGTCTTTTATTTGATTGTTTTTTTTGGTTTTTCTTAACAAAAAGACTGAGGCAACATGACTATTAGTATGAGTTACGACATTCCCTGTCTATGAATATATTTTTTAAAGATGGATGACCTTGCACACCTTGTTCTATGTCATACCATGGTGTTTGTTGTTCATTTTTCATATTTTAGTACCCAATGATGATTAAATCCAAAATCCTAGCATAGAAAAATCTATCTACTAATTATCTCAACTAGCACTATCTCAAAATCCATGTCTTCCATGCTAACATCCATGTATTCGAGGGGGCATAGCACTACCTCCTCCTCATCCTTCCTCATCCTAATTTCACTAGGGCGTATCTTTTTCTTTGACACAACATGATAAATTGCATTGTATCAAAGAGGGGAAAATGTACACACCTACAAATTACCACTAAGCCTATCAATTTATTAAAACCCCTTTTTCATCTTTGATAATTAAATATTCTTAATTATTTAATTATTACCCAATATCGTAAATAATTTTATTAATTAAATAATATAAATTATTTAATTAATTCATTTTAGCCTTTTCTAACACAAATTAATTAAATCTTATTTAATTAATGACCTGCCTTTTCGTCACCTTTTTAAATTAAATTTCCTTTTTAACAAAATGATAATTTGATTTTTCCTTGTGTAATTAAATAATGTTGCCATTATTTAATTTTCCACTTTCCTCTTCAAACTAATTGATTTTTTTGAAAAATCAGTTAGTTTCCTCTTGCTTCTTTACTTTTGATCTTATCTAATCTTGTCTCATCTAATTTTTGCCATTGATCGAATTAATGTCTTTTCAATCTTGACCATTCATTTTCCATTTGTCTCTCTATAAATACCCTTGTCATTTATCATCTTAGAATATCTGAGAGAATCCTGAATTCATAAGCTATCATGCTGTTAAGATAATATTTTTCTTCAATACTTTTCTTTTTCTAGTCATAGGATTATTATTACATGTTACAATTATGAGTGCATCAATCATTTGGTAGAAAAATGGAGAAGAGCTATGGAGATAATTCATTGGAAGCATGAAGGATTGAGTTAGATTGATTCATTTGTTTTATGCTTTTATGTTTTCATTGTTCTTAATAGTTGATTGGGGTTTTGGTGTTTATCAATCTAATAATGCTTTCAACTTGAAAATATGACCCTGATACACTTAGCACATAAGCCTTTAAACCTTTCCTTATCTTCCTGTGGGACATTTCTTCCAACTTTTATCTTTGTTCCTCCCTTGACATAAAGATCTTCATAGTGTTCTTTGTCGATGGTGAATCTTTATTTACTATTTCTTGCATCCTCAAAGTCAAAGTGATTCTCGAGAGAAATCAAGGCTCACGAGAGCTTATTGCTTTTTAATTGAAATACTTGTTCCTCGGTAACCTTTCCAGCTTTAGGATATGATTGATCAGAAGATTTCCCCGACCTTTGGATGAATGCAACGATCTGAATACTTGTTTGGGCATGACTGTGGTGCTAGCTCCCAAATCAATCATATTATTATGAAATTTTTTGTCTCCCACAGTAAGTGTTAGAAAGAAAGGAGTGAGATTTAATTTTCTTACCTTATTTATGTTTGTATCATCTATGGTATTCATGTATTTTGTAGCTCCCTATGTTTGCGGGTTTGATGCGGGCCCTTTTCCTCTATCTTGATTGTGTGATGGGACTATATCCACCTGCGGTGACTATTCTTCTTTTTTCAATTTTTCTTGAAGCAATTTCTTCTAATATGGAATTGATATAACATCCCATAGAGACACGTTAATAGGTGTCTTTTTTAGTTGCTCCACTACATTAAACATTTTGACTAGTAGAACCTTAGGATTGAATGGTGGTATTTATTTTACCTTAGGAAGGGACTAGTCCAATATGGATGGGCTCAGTGCTTGGTCCATATCCTTCTCTAGCAATGGTAGAGCTTGAGACTATGGAGTGGGCTAGATCTGTGAGGCTTTCTCTACTTGTGGTTGTGGTTGTTGTGGCTATGGATGTTGTGGATCTCATTGCACGTATTCTCTAGTGAGTCTTCTCTTGGACCACATGTTGTAGTCCAACTATACCTATGGAGCACTAGTTGTCAAAACATCATTTACAAATACTACATATTCTTCTTCTATCCAAGAAAATAGTGCTTTATTCGGTGAGATATCTAGCTCTTGTTCTAAGGACATTCCTTGTGTCTACACTCTCAAGTGTGCATTCTCCATTCCTAGAGGTTGATATTCTTTTGTATGTGAAAACATACCCTAGAATCTTTGTTATGCTATATTTTGGTATAGATTTCCCCTTGAACAATTTTGGGGCATATGGCCATCGTTCTGGGAAACACCACATGTTCTCATCTTTCACCAGGTTGTTATGACCTGGGACCAAATCATTTTTCAAGTTTCTCTTGACAGTCTGAAGTGGCATGGTGACTAGGACTATCTGGCTTGTAGATGTGTATTATTGACTACCTCCTCTCAGAGCTCCTTGGTAAGTGTTATGCTGATAAGGTGTCCTTCCTCCTCGATAAGTTTGTATGGGAGGCTTTTGTGGTGGTGCCTACTAGAACTAGATAAGGACTAACTCATTTGTAAAGGATTGCATCAGGCTCTTCATATCATTGACACCTGCTGCTACTGAAGAGGAGCCCGATGTGTTGGGTTGTCCTCCTAGGTATGTACATACGTGGATGGCAGTGGCACAACTGATGTGCTAGGTTATGGAGCAAAGGCACTAGGATTTTCTTCTTCATGAGGTCCACCAAATTCTTTTGTGAACATGGGCATCGGTGGTTATGGTGGAAGCTTCCTTGTGTCAATTAGACTATTATCTACATAAACAACCAAATTATATGCATCGAGCAAGGTGTCTCCTCCCATAGATTGTATCAGGACTACAATGTATGAATTTAAAGCCTTTAGATAGAACATGAATGCCATAGCTATTAGAGACCTAGCTTTCACAAGAATCCTCTGTCAGATTCTACGAAACCTAGTATTGAAGTCGATCACGATCTCTTGTAGGGTTCTCTTGATACTGATTAATTATTGTAGTAAGTAGGAGCAATCTTCTTTCTTGGAGAATCACTCGAATATTTTCTCTCTGACTTCATCCCAAGAGAAGATGCAGCCATAGGTCAATTATATATACCAATTTTGAGCCTTCCCTTCCAAATATGTATCCAATAATATGAGGGCCACATTTTCTTCCACAAGGTTATAGACTCTACATACCTTCGTTATATTCTAAAGGTGTTCAATAGTGGTTTAAAAATTCTCCCTAGTGAACCCAAAAATAGCTTTGGGAGCATTAGCAGGCATGGTAGGCCACACATCTAGGGGCATAGGTGGAAGTAGCGAGCTACCACTATTCCATATTACAAAATTTCTAGGAGTAGGAGAACCTAAGTGAGCCATTGAAAATAGATTCCTATTGATGGTGTAGATGGGTATTCTGATTTGGAAGGTTTGGCCTCCTGGGGGAGTGGATAAAGCTCTAGTTTGTGGGCTAACATTTCTCACTCTTTTGCTCTAGATAGGTGATACAAAACCTGTAACTTATCTTCCTCTAGGGGCCAAAATGGGTAGCTGGGAGTATTGGAAATTTCCTCTAGAAGATGCTCTTATTTGAACTTTGGGAATGATATTTCTAGCCTCTCTTCTTAGTCTGATTTATGAAATATTTTTGACTTCTAATCAGATGTTTGAAAAACTTGGGTCCCATTGGGTGAACTGAAAAAAGAACTATTGGTCATAAAAGCTTGTGCCTCTCCAAATAGCCTTATGGGAAATTCGGTGAGTGGGGGACCAAAATACATCTCACTAAATGACCTCTTGGATTTTTAAAGAAATCCAACTCTTCTTTGTGTTTGGGAAAAGGGAATAAGAGAAATGCAAAAATAAATAAAGATGGTGATGCACCAAATCTTTTACAAAATTTCAAGTTTTAATAATTCCCTATTCTTGATGAAATAGATACAAAATGCCACAAACCCTTCATTGTTGGTGAACCATAGATTTTTGGGTAGGACTTATAGACTACTCTTGAACTCTTGTGATGTTTCACCTAAAAGGAGAGAGATAAACCCCACACCAAGGATCTATGCTAGGTTCACTCAAATTTTGTAACATATGAACTTATTTGAACTAAACGGAATGAACTAAGTGAAATAATATGAACTAATTGGCTGATTATGTATGCAAAATCTAATATTTATGTAGTGTTTGAAAACACAAGGTTGTTTGAAAAAAGCTTAAAATAATGATCAAACTTGAAAATTAAACCAAACAAAAGGTTGTTTTTCATAATGTGTTCACTTGAGAAGCTGAAGAGGACTGAAAAGCAATCTAGAAATCTGATGAGACCTGATTCTAAGTTGACTGGGACTCATTCGCCACCCTAGGCGAATCAATCCCAGGTTAGGGTTTTTATGTACATAAGTGGTTTTTTGTCAACCGGGTGTCGGGATCTACATCTAACTCAAAATGGCATCTCATGAGGGACTCATTCGCCATGCATGGATAATTAGTCCACTTTAGAATTTCTATGATTTCAAATCTATGTTATGTACCTTGACACTTGTACAATTTTTTTTGAAGGATACCCTAGTCGAAATCTCAGAAAATTCCTACAAAACAACTTAAAATTGTTTGTCTAATGGGGGGTTTTGCTTAGTCAAACCCATAGTTTGGTAATTAAACATTTAATGGAGAAAAATATGCATAAAACCCTAGCATTACATGTGTTAAAGAATAGGAAAGTCTGAAGTATGTCAAAAACCGTATTCTATTGTGTAAGAATGAGAAATAAAATTTGAATGATGCAAGATATCGACCCTAGAAATCTTACAACACATCAAAAATGGAGATGAAATGTCATGCAAATGAAATGTATATGAAATGCAAACCTTAATCTAAACAGAGAGTGAAAATGGAAGATGGATTCACTTTGAAACCAAGTCTCTAGGTGTGATTTGATGGCTAGTTGCATATCCTCAACCTATATTTCTCCATGATTCACCATAGGAATCCATCATCAACCCTTTACAATGTTGAATCTTGACCTAAAGAGTGAGCTTCAAGACCTACAAAAGCCCTAGTTTGCTGCCCTAAAACTGTAGAAGTTGAGAAAATACAACTTTATAGGAGCCCAATGATCTCTGCAAGCTAAGAATACCTGTTATAGGGAGAAGCAAAGAGAAGCAACACATAAAAAAGTAAAATTCTCAAAGATGTGGAGCTTTGTATTTACCAATGTGTAAAAGAATAATCATACAAAAGAAAAGTTTCAACCACATATAGGTCAAAAAAAACTTAAAAGGAAAACCCTAGGCTTGCACATTAATCATTAATAAAATAATTAATTATTATGCACCTAATGTTAGCTTAAGTGTAAAAGAGATAAAAGGGAACTTTAATTAATTAAACAAATATTGTTTAATTAATAAAGTAAATAACCAATTACTCTAACACCCCCCCTTAAGCTAGACTTAGGGAGAAGCTAAAACCTAGAAGCAACTATTGAAAGCAAAAAACAATGGGTCCCAGCAACAAGGCCAGATCAGGTACCCAAGTAGAAGGAAATCTCTATGAAACAGAGAAAAGGAGAAAACCCAGTGGGGAAAAACTCCTCTCCAAAAAGAGATAGAAGAACATGCTAAAAGAAACATGAAGGAAGGAAGGCCTCATAAAGACCCCCCAAGGACAACTTCCTTCACCCCAAGCATAGAGTGCAATTGAAGATAGCGCGGTGATGCAAAAGGCTTCATGAAGATGTCTGCAACCTGCTCAGCATTGGGAATATACTCCAAGATGAGAGAACCATCCTAAATCAACTATCTGATGAAATGCATATGAAGCTCAATGTGCTTCATCCGCTTATGCTCCACCGGGTTGCGAGAAATGTGTATAGCACTCTGATTGTCACACCAAAGAATAGTGGGACTATCAGGAGGCAAACCAAACTTTGTCATCAACTATCGAAGCCATAAAATCTCCCGACTAGCGAGCACAACAACTTGGTACTCAGCCTTTGTAGATGATAATGCATGAGCAGTCTGCTTCTTGCAAGACCATGTGATAGGACCAGAGCCAAGATAGAAAACAAAGCTAGAAGTAGACTTCTGATCATTGACATCACCAGCCTAATCTGAGTCAATGTAGCCAACAATGTGAGGATCCCCTAATGTGTAGTGAATTCCATAAGAAATGGTGCCCTGAATGTACCTCAAAATACGTTTGGCAGCTTTCCAGTGACTCTCATGAGGATCATGGGAGAATCGAGAGACAAGGCCAATAGCAAAGGAAAGATCAGGACGAGTGTGAGTTAGGTACAAAAAACTGCCAACCAACTTCCTGTAAAGTGTAGAATCTACTGAAGGAGTGGGGCAAGTAGTAGTCAAAACAACTCCTGACTGAAAAGGTGTGGGGGCAAGCTTGCAATCAAGCATGCCAAAGCACTGAAGCATATCAAGAGCATACTTCTGCTGGTAAATGGAGATCCCATCAAAAGACTGAATCATCTAAAGACCAAGAAAATAGTGCAGAAGACCGAGATCTATCATCTCAAACTGCTCCATCAAAGATTGTTGAGCATGCTGAATCATAGAGGATGAGCTACCTGTGATGAGGAGATCATCAACATATAGCACAAGAATCAGGATCTCACCCTCAAGATTCTAAATATAGACTGTGGGATCAAAATGACAGCGTGTGAAACTAGTGGAGAGAAAAAATGAGTCCATCTTCTCATACCAAGGATGAGGGGCCTGTTTGAGACCATATAATGAATGTCGAAGTCTCCAAACCAAAGAAGCATCCTACACAAATCCCTAAGGCTGCTCCATATAGATCTCCTCTTGTAGGTCACCATGCAAGAACACACTCTTCACATCCATCTAAAAAATGGGCCATCCCCTAGAAGCTGCAAGTGATAGTACAAAGTGAATAGAATTCATCTTGGTGACAAGGGAAAATGTCTCAGAGTAATCAATACCCTCGACCTACAAGAAACCCTTTGCAACAAGACATGCTTTGTACTTATCAATAGAACCATCAGTAGCATACTTGGTGCGATACATCCATCTGTACCAAACCATCTTTCTACCCTTAGGAAGAGCACATAGATCCCAAGTACTATTCCTCATCAAAGAAGAATACTCCTCCTCCATAGCACTATCCCACTCAGGGTGACCTGTTGCCTTTGAAAACTTCTAAGGATCCTCTGAAAGAGCATGAATCAAAAGACTAGAAACCGTAGTATGAGAACGAGTGCGACGAGTGTCTGAAGGATCACCTGCCATAGATCCTACTGCCTCAATAGTAGAGTGATCCCATTTGGGCATCTGAGGTGGAGCAAGTGGAGGTGGAGATGGGGGATCATCAACATCCTCATCAGAATCATCCTCAACATAATCTTGAAGAGCTACAGTGGGAGGAGTAGGTAGTGAAGTAAACACTGGAGATAGGGTATCCACTGTGGGAAGGTGTTCATCAAACTGGACATCCCATCGAAACAGGACCTCTCTAGAATTAGGATCAAACAACCTGTATGCCTTAACATCCGTACAGTAGCCAAAAAAAATGAGGGGTCAACTCTTCTACTCCATGGATCTCCTCTGAGCATTAGGAATAAATGCCCATGCCTCACTACCAAATACTCGAACTGATGAAACATCAGGCTTGTCATGAGACCAAGCCTCCTTAGGAGTCATATGTCGAATCGCCTTGTGAGGCATCCAATTCTGAATATAGTTGGCACAATTAACTACCTCAGCCCAAAAGGATGAATCCATGGACCTAGATTGAATCATACAATTCACCATCTCCCGTAAAGTCCCATTCTTTCTCTCAGTGACACCATTCTGCTGAGGGGTGTAGGGAATAGTAAACTGATCCTACAAACCATGCTCAATGCAAAAATCTCTAAAAGCCTAATTCACATACTCCCCCCCATTATCTGTATGTATCTGCCAAATAGAAAGGCCAGACTGCTTCTCTACAAATGTCTTGAAGATTTGAAAGGAATCAAAGACTTCAGACTTGTACTTAAGAAAGTACACCCATGTGCATCTAGATAAGTCATCAATGAATGTGAGTACATACTTGGCACCAAAAAAAGGAGTGGGAAATGACATGAGGTCACTATGAGTCAACTCCAAGGGTGCCAAAGCACGAGTGGCTCTTCCCTTCGGAAAGGGATCCCTGTGATGCTTGCCAAGCACACAACCATGACAAACACCATCTGTGCAGGAAATCTATGGAAGACCAAGAAAAAGTGCCTATGTACTCATCTGCTGATGATATATGTAATTGACATGGCCCAAACGCTCATGCCAAAGCTTACTCACTGAATCTGCATGTGCTATAAGAGATGAACCTGTACCCTCAGAAGGCTCAAATCCATCAAATCGATAAAGACGAGATGCAGTATCAACACTCCCAGTAGCCACAACCAAATCAAAGTCATGGAGGTCCTGAATAACCACATCATGTGGTGAGAACTCAACTATCTTACTAGAGCTAAAATGGAAAATCTGATAAATGGACAGGAGGTTTGTCGAGATGTCAGGAACAACTAGAACATCCTGTAGAGTCACCCACTACAATCTGTGAAGTACCACAAGAACCAAGAGAAGTGACCAACTGTTGAGTGTGAGGCATATGGTGAGAAGCATCAGAATCTAAAATCCAAGTGGACCCATAGGTCGATGCTCGACCAGTGAGAGCATGGCCTTTCCCTGTGGAAGGAGAAGATGATTGAGGTGAGGAGATATGATGTTGTTGCATGGCTTCCTCTAAAGCCTCTAATTGTTTCCAACACCTGGAAATTGGATGTCCTTCCTTTCCACAAAAGTTGCAAGTGTCTCCTGATTTCTTCTTAGTCTTGGAGGAAGACTCACCAGACTTCAAAGATTTCCCCTGTTTCAGATTAAGTGGTGGTTTGGAATCAGACTTAGGAGGTGGTTTGGAGGAATGCTCACTGCCTGTAGAATCTTTCTTGGGCTTTAGTTTCTGCTTCTATTTCTCCTTAGATGACTGAGCAACCAATGCTTTGTTCTTTGATCCTGAGAGCATATCTATCTGAGAAAGGTGTGATTTCTCATGAGACAAACGCTCACAAAACACATCAAAGGTAGGTATTGTAAAACAAGCACCCAAGCCATCCATGGTGGAATAGAAGGAAGAAGCAAATATCTGAAATGGACCACAAAGCTTTGAAAGGATCAAGTAAATGCACTCTGTGTTTGACTTACCCTTGCCACAACCCTGTAAAATAGTGCAGATAGTTTTGAACTTGTTCAAAAATTCCTCAATAGTGGGAAATAATTCAGGTAACAGTGAAGTTAGCTCTGCCTCAATCTGTAATGTTTGAAACTCATTAATGGTCTGAAAAAGTATCTCAAACTTCAACCACATGTCTTGAGGAGTGAGAAAAGCATCAAGGTGAAACAAAAGACTATCTGAAACGTGCATGGATAGCAAACCCATAGCTTCATCCATCTTGTTCCTATGCTGAAGAATCTCAAAAAGACGTTGCAACTGAGGCTGAACCTCATCTAAACAAGACCACAACCCTCGTGACCTAAGAAGCCTCATCATGTGAGACTTCTACGTGTGATAGTTGTGTGATGTGAGTAACTCAACTGAGGATTCTGCCATGAAACCCTGCACCTATACCTGCTTGTGTTTTTTATTATTATGTGATCTTTCAGAATAGACAGAAGATGCAGAAGGGTTTGATTGTTTTGATAGTTTTTGTGTTCTAGTTTTCTAATATAAATGATAGAAAGCGAGAAAAAAAAACCCCCCCACAAGAGATAAACCCAAACCCTAGTACAAACTGAGAAAGAGGAAGAAATGCATAAGCAAAAAAGATTCAAAAAAAAATTTCATGCACCTGATGAAAATTCTAAGAAAGAAGATCACAGATCTGAATAGAGCATGCTGAGAGCTTTCCAACACCTATTCGTTTTTGAAAAACGGAGTTCGTTTGCACATTGTATGGCCCCAAAAGCACATAAAAAATACCCCACTTTGACTGGAAAAAAATACATTCAAACAGAAAATCCGGAAAAAATTACTAGTACCATGGTGTCCGGCACGGAATCAGCTTTCTGGCAATATTTTGTTTTCAAAAAAATGACTCTGTATGCTCAAGTTAGAGCAAAAAAAAAACTCCCCTGTCAATATGCTTTGAAGGGTAAAAAAAAGGCCACTGGTAGCTGAGCGGTGGCCGTAGGGTGGAGCCATTAGGCTGAGCAGCAGTGGAGCGGTGGACAGGCGGCGTTCGAGCAGCTTGGCGGTGGTGGTCGGAGAAACCAGCAGTGGCCAGAGTTTAAGTGCCGACGGGCAATGGATGCCGAACCGGTGGCGGAGGGCAACGCCGGACCAGTGGCAGAGGGCAGTGCCAGTGGTCAGCGGGGGCCAGCAGGGTACTGCCACCTACAGTACCTGCAGGGCCCATGGTACCCTGCGTACCATGGGTGTAAACCCAATTTTTTTAAAAAAAAACTTTTCAATAATTTTTTTTTCACGTGTTTTTGAATTTAATTTTTTTAATAAAAAATCAGTTTCGGCTGCATGTCGTAAAAGGAATTTTTTTTTTTTTTTGAATTTTTGAACTGCGTGAAAATTTGTATGGCCCCAAATCCAATTTTTTTTCCTCAGATGGCAACTTTGTCCAAATTGGACAAATTTTATATGAAAATAGGGGTTTTTGGGTCTTCTGGACTCAACCGTGATGTCAGTTTTTTCCCAAAGTGAACTAAAAATAAAATTCCCCCCAGATCCACAACAGAAAACTTCTGAAACCCTAAATCTACTTCCAATGCAAAAATTCTCAAAACAAGAACAGGTAGTTGCAGATCTGATGCTCTGATACCATGTAGAAGTTGAGAAAATACAACTTCATAGGAGCCCAATGATCTTTGCAAGCTAAGAATACCTGTTACAGGGAGAAGCAAAGAGAAGCAACACAGAAAAGAGTAAAATGCTCAAAGATGTGGAGCTCTATATTTACCAATGTGTAAAAGAATAATCATACAAAAGAAAAGTTTCAACCACATATAGGTCATAAAAACTTAAAAAGGAAAACCCTAGGCTTGCACATTAATAATTAATAAAATAATTAATTATTATGCACCTAATGTTAGCTTAAGTGTAAAAGAGATAAAAGGGAACTTTAATTAATTAAACAAATCTTGTTTAATTAATCCAGTAAATAACCAATTACTCTAACAAAAACTTCAACTTTGGTAATGAAATTTGTTGTAGAAGACTTGACTTTAGAAATTTCCTCTTTTGAAATGACTAAAAGATTTGTAAAATGACTTAAAATGAGTATTTATAAGGAACAACACCTAATTTTCCTGTTAGTTAGACCTAAGAGGCCAACATTCACCAAAAATTTAAGTTGAATTAATTAAATTCTCACTCAAAATTGAATTTTCCCTCAAAAGGTACTCATTCTCCACCCTTGGCAAATGGGTCCCACTAGAGGGGACTCATTTGCCTAAGGTGGCGTATGGTTCCCACTATTGATTTTTGAAGGTGGGTTTCCGGGATATGAAAGAATTAAGTGTTTTTTGTCAGGTTGTAGGTGATTTCTCAAGGGAAACAAGCCTCTAGATAAAAAATAATGGGTCTTAGAGGCCTATAAATGTCATTTTGAAGGATAAATGATGCAAGGGAACTCAAAAGTGGGTCCAATTAGATGTGAAATTGTCTCTTTTGTCAAGAGGGTCCAATTTTATACGTCCAATTTAGCCCCCACTTTAGTGCCCATATGACTCTACATGCATATGTAAGCTAAAGGACTCTAAACAGTGAACTTTATCACATAAAAGGATACTCATTCAAAAGATAGGAGAACAAAGTCCCTAGTGTAGTTATCTGCAAAACCACAACATTAGGAACCACATCTTACAATACACATTTTTTAATTGTCCAAGAATCCTTTTATCTAACTCCTAGGAATCCAATTCGAGGGTAGATATATGCCCCCCCTTGATTTTTCTTGGTTTACAAAGGTGGAATTAAGGTAGCAATATAGCCACATTGAGTAATAAAAATTATATCGTAGGGCATCTCAAAGTACCATGCCTCATAATGATAGACTAATTATGATGTCAAGTGAAAAATTATGATTCCAATGCATCAAACAGCGTGGAAAACGGATTACCCTAGCTTTCGTTATGTTAATTTGAAGGAGAGATAGTTTATTAATTCCTTAAAGATAGTAACCCTAATTTAATGCATAAGAGTAAAAAGAGATGAAAATTGATTAAAAGAGGTAGAGGAGTAATTTTTCACTTACTATTAATTTTACCTTCTTTTAGCTTGAAAGTGACGAGTGAGAGAAGAAAATGTCAAGCAGACGAGATTACACACCTTGGCAGCTAGATAAGCTTTGTGATCAGGTGGTGCACAATGAGCTATATTATGAGGTGAGTCAATTCTACAACTTTTGTCTTGTGATTTTAGGTTAATTTAGGGTCTTGGAAAAAAAGTTTGCATAGTGTCTCCTTTTTTCGCAAAGTGTCCCATTTGTTCGCAAAGTGTCCCTTTTGTTTGCAAATTGTCTTGTTTCTTCGCAAAGTGTCCTAAAAGGGTTCTAAAGTGTCTAGAGCCATTGGAAAAGCACACTAGAATTAATTTAGCACAATTGCATGATGAAATATGTGAAAATTGAAGAAATTATATGGACTTTAGAGCATTTTGTGATAATTTTGATAGGTCCCCACCCGGTCACGACAACTGCTAGGGGGAAGACAACTCATGTTTCTGAGAGATCATGCTCCAACACTATCAACAACAGAGACATAACATTTACAATTAGTAGGTATCTATTGGGAATATCTTATGCCATAGATGAGATACCATGAAGCCGTGCTTATGGCCCTCTGCAAGTGTTGAAATGCTGATACTTGTACATTTCATCTTCCCACCGAGAAGATGACCATCACTCTCAAGGATGTACACTGAATTCTTTGAGTTCCTATTCAGGGAGAACATGTATACTTCCAGGGTGATCAGTCATTCCATGAGAAGAAGAGGGGAATGCAGTATTGTTTAGGTGGACTTGTTCATGATGAGCGGGTTAGAGCATGGATCGAGCTCCCCATGTTGCTATATTCACGAGATCCTATTGTTAGATGAATTATGATGCACATAGTGGCACTATTTCTCAATCCAGATGGACAAGCGACACACTTAGATGGAGGATGGGTACATTTTATTTGAGGGATGTATGAGCAAAGGACAATCTATGCTTAGGGCTGCTGCATTTTAGCACACTTGTATTATGATATTGGTCAATTTTTATTTCAGAAGATCGACAATATGGTGCACTGTATGCTTCTGTAGGTGTGGTGCCTTGAGAATATCACATGCACTAGGCCTATCAGATTCCCTTTTGTGATAGTTGGAGGATATCCACAAGCATTCAGGAATCATCTATGACACTTGTGGTAGTATACAGATTTACAATTTTGCAGGCTGAGGTTTGACTAGCTGGAGGGAGACAAGATCTTATGGAAACCCTATCTAATCACTCTACAATGGCCAAATCACATAGGACAACTACGGAAGATGCAAATGGATAGGTATCTAGTTGGAAGGCATGACTATGTTGTATGACCTTTCTATTATGGGAAAGTCATGTGATAGTTTGGATAGGTACAAACACCACAAAGGGTGTGCCCCTTCATTAGACGATCAATGCAAAGTGCTCAGAGGCCAGGTGATACTATTCAGCTTATGATAGATCATGTTTGTGAGAGTGATTCCGATAATTCAAATCACGATCAACCACCAACATCTAATGCTAATGATGTCGGCAGTACATATGAGCACGAGGAGTGGTTGTCATTTACATGACTTGCTCCTGTGTTCCCCATGGATTTCCCTATAGGTGATGTAGGACAAGCACTAGATGAGGGGGATGAGCCAAAGGATAGAGTAGAGGAGGTACAGTATAGGCCACCAAATATTTTTACTAATTTTATTGATGATGAGTACTAATCTGATGTCAATCCTGACTATGAGGACTAGGATGGAGGAGAGGATGATGAGGAGAAGGATTATGAGGAGGACAATTATTACAAGGAGGATCCACCCCTGAGTGAGGGTGATGAGGTAGCTATTGAGGATCGGTATGAGCATGGAGAGTCCTCGCACACTTACAAAACCAGATCTCGTGTAGTAGCTATAATAGACATCGGCACCTAGAGTCAAAGAGAGGTCAGCACATCCTCCATGCCCCCAAGAGAGGATTAGGTGGACATTCCTCATTCAACAGGAGACATAGGTGATGAAATTTAATTTTATGCATGTACCTGAGTATTTTATGCTTTATATATATATCATGATGATGTTTATTGATTGTGTACATTATCTATCTTGCAGGAGCGACAAGAGACTTGTGAGAGTTTTATCGTCAGACTTCCGCAGAGATAGTGCCTGCATCCATCGACGAGGAGGAGATGGATCGTGACTATGTTCCCCCATCAATCATGGAGGAAGGGCCAGAGTCACTCAGACCTTTTGTGAGGTTACGGGTAGTGTACAAGAGTGTGAGGATATGACTCTAGCGAGCTGAGAGCGCAGGACAAACATCACAAACCTCAGTAGAGGTTGAGAGACTGCATGTAGAGCTAGCACAGACATGATCAGAGAGGGATCAGATGCAAGAGGAGTGACTTGTGGCTATTGGTCGAGTACAGGGTCTGGAGTTCACACTCAGATTTAGTAGTTCACTATCATGGTCACACACGACCATCTCATGACGTCCAGGGACTGACTCACAAGCACCAGATCCTAAGGGTTCTAGTTCTCACAGACCTTTATGACTTTTTCTATGACATTGAGATGCACATAACACTTTGATATATATATAGACATTTGCATTTGATGTTATTATGATGTGTCTCTTTGTGGTTGAAATGTTAAATGTAATGTGATTAATTAAATTACTTATTATAAAAGTATTTAATTAATGCTTACATGATTTAACATGATTAAAGTGATCTAGTTTAAAACATATTGCAGTTTTATTGTAGATACAACATTGTTGATTGGAAGAGAATATGTTAAATTAAATACACCTATAACTCATATAAGGATCTAACTTAACACAACACCAAGGCAAATATTATGAATCCTAAAGTAACTATAAAATGTACTTTAGATAATTACCTGAGTGCTCAAGACAAACACAAAATTAGTTGTAAGGAATGAAGGAATGTGAAAGCTATTTAGAATGACATCAAATAACATTAAACAACAATTCTTTAACAATCATACTATTCAAAGGGGTTAGAGGTAATAGCAATGCAAATGCACAACATTAATAGGTTCCTTAAGGGGTTTTCCATCAAGCTCTATTAAGACGTAAGCACCAGACCCGTAACAGGTATCAACTATGTAAGGTCCTAACCAATTAGGGCTGAATTTATCTGTGTCTTCATTGTCAACATTAGTATTACGTTGATTCTCAGAAAGGAAAAACTCACCCTTACGAAACGTTCAAGGAATAACATGTGAGCTATGTTTTCATTGTAATATTTCTATGTAAGCTTGGATATGCTCAAGAGCGTTAATGTGAACACCAACTTGAGCATCTCGAGCTGCTGTAAGCATTGTTCTTTAAAAGTGGCATCACCAATAAGCTACTGGAGAGCAATTCATAATGTAGGAATTTCTAACTCCAAGGGCATGATCAGATCGGTGCCATAAACAAGGTTGTAAGGTGTAGTTCCTATCGATAATCTAACACTTGTTCTATAAGCCCAAACTGCATAATGTAATTGTGTATGCCAATCCTTATGATGTTTTTTAAGAGTTTTCATTATAATTTGTTCTAGAATCTTATTAGTGTTTTTAGCTTTTCCATTAGATTATGGATAATATGGTGTGGAAAATTGATGTTGAATGTTGAATTTTTCAAGAATTTTTTGGACTTTGTTATTTTTAAAGGGGGTTCCATTGTCTGTAATGATTGCGAAAGGGAGTCCAAAGCGAGAAATTATGTGTTCCAATATGAAACAAAACATTACTTCAGTAGTCGTAGAATGAAGAGGAATAACTTCCACCCACTTCGTGAAATATTCTGTCACAGTGAGGATGAATGTATGTCTGGTAGAAGAGGGAGGTGAAATTTTCCCAATAATATCCAACCCCCACACTAAGAATGACCAAATGGGAACTTGGGCATGGAGCTCAGAAGTAGGAGCATGAATCAAATTGCTATGCTCTTGACATTTCTGACATCATTTAATGTAAGGGAAGCAACCTTTCTCCATATGTCACCAATAATAACCCATACGGATAAGTTTTTGCACTAACGATTGTTCTCCAAAATGACCAACATAGGCACCAACATGAGCCTGCTCAAGTGCTATAGGGATTTGAGAATCCTTAAGACACCTTCGTAAGAGACCATTAAAGAATATTATATACAAGACATCAGTAAGAATCACATATTTAGCTGCTAGTTTGTGTAAACATTTTCTAGTGTTTTTCGTTGTGGGCTTGGGAATGGTACCATCTTTCAAATAATGGTAAAGTGTGTCATACCATTCACATGAGTAATGTTGAGTTGTTAAAATTTCTTTGAATCGAGTATCAATGGAAGGTTTCATGATGGGGTGAATAATGAAAGTGAAGGTTGTTGAAGGATCGAGAGGGGATATAAGAGAGGTTGCACTTGCCATTGCATCTACATGTTGATTGTCTTTTCGTGGGATGCTATCAATGGTGAATGATTCAAAATTCTCTAATAGTTTCATTGTAAGATCCTTGTATTTTAATAACTTATCATGTTTAGTTTGATACATACCATTAATTTTTTTGATAACTAATTATGAATCACCAAAGATCCTGATATGTTTAGCATTCATTGTTAAAGCAGCTCACAAACCCATGATTAATGCCTCATACAAGGGAATAGGTTGTCCATCTGGTGGAATTAAGACCACTCCAGCACCGAAACCCATTCTACACATAGATCCATCGAAGTAGAATTCCCATGTTTTAACATCAACGGTTAAGACATTATCATTAGGAAAGGAGTCGTTATTAGGAAAATCAAGAGGAGAAGGAGCATCAACTAAGTGATCAGTTAAGGCTTGTCCTTTGATTGCTTTTTGTGAAACAAACTTAAGGTCAAACTCAGTTAACAACATCACCCACTTAGCTAAGCAGTCAGAAAGGTCTGTTTTGTTGAAACGATGCTTAAGGGGATCACATTTTTTCATTACTTGTATTTCAACATTTAGTAAATAATGTCGCAATTTACTAGTAGTGAATACAAGAACTAAGCATTGTTTTTCAATTGGTGAGTATCGAGTTTCATAATCAATTAAAGTTTGATTGATGTAATAAATAGGATGTTCTTTGCCATTATCATCTTGTTGAGCCAAGAATGTTGCAAGAGCATGGGTTGAAGTGGCTATGTAAAAGATAAACAGTTTGTTAGAGACAGTGGGTTGTAAAATAGGTGGGGTTGCAAGGTATTTCTTTAAACTCTCAAAAGCCTATTTATAATACTCATCTCAATCAAAAGGTACACCCTTTTTAATAAGATGTGTGAAAGGTAATGTGCGATCAACTAAAGATGCAACAAAACTAAAGATGCAACAAAATGATGGATAGCTTGAATTCGACCTTGTAACGTTCGCAATTGAGAAATGTTCCTAGGAGGTGGCATGTTAATGATTGCATCAATTTTCTTTGTATCCACCTCAATGCCTCTATGAGATATGACAAACTCCAAAATTTTACCACTATCTATGCCAAAGATACTTTTTCGGATTTAAGCACATATTATATTTCCGTATTCGGGTATGTGTAGGATCATGATGGGCCAAAA